>CABHPP010139984.1:0-17817 GCA_902168425.1 Peromyscus attwateri | reverse complement strand
AAAATGAATTAGGTACAACGTTTTAGACTCGCCAAGATAGGATAGATATGGAGTATTTTCTCTGAATTTGTCAATTGTTAATGGACTAGACATTGTTGATGTATTTATTGCCTGTATATATTGTATATAGTTATTGTACTTATTGTATATAGTTTTTCTTATATTAGCTATAACATTCTCTTTTATTTTAGACAAAAAAGGGGAAATGTGGTGACATTTTGTTTGTGCTCTGACAAATAAAGCTTGTCTGGAGATCAGAGTGCAGAGCTAGTCACTAGAGGCCAGGCAGTGGTAGAACACACCTTTAATCTCAGCACTTGGGATCTCATGCTTTTGATCCCAGCATTTGGGAGGAGGAAACAGGAAGTGATATGGCTGGGCAGAGAAAGGAAGTGATAAGGCAGGGTGGAAACAGGAGCTCCATCCTTTCAGTCTGGGGATTCCTAGAGGTAAAAGTCTCTCTAGTGGCTGCTGCTCTGCTTTTCTGATCTTTCGGCTTTCATCCTGATATCTCACTCCAGGTTTTATTATTAAGACCAATTAGAATTTACACTACACGTCCCTCCTCTTTCCCTTTCCTCCCTCTTTCCCTTTCTTCCCTCTCCCACCACCCCTTACTTTCCTGGGAACTGAGCCCACGGTGAGCCTGTTTATTCAGAAGGGGTGATGACCACAGTCCACAGATGGAAAGCTGAAGCCAGCTTTTGTCTTAGCGCCAGAGCCTATGAATCTGCATTCACCAGCTATACAAGACCTGGCAGGAAACTGGGAGTTAGGGGAAATTAGAGGACTAGTGAGGGACAGAGATCAAGACTTCCAGATATTGCTGCAGGTGTGGTGGCCCATGCCTTCAATCACAGCCCTCAGGAGCAGAGGCATTTGAGGCCAGCCTGGTCTACACAGTGAGTTCCAGGACAGCTGGGGCTATGTAGACAGACCCTGTATCAAAAATTAAAAACAAAAACAAACAAACAAAAAAAGATTTATAGACATTACTCTGAAAATAAAACTGGACAAAGATATCCAGGGAAATGGTAGATCAATGTTCTTAGGAAGGGCCTGGAAGTGTAGCTCAGCTGGTGGAGGACTTGTGTAGCCAGCACAAAGCTCTGGGTTTGATTCAGCACCACGTAAAGTGGTTATTGTAAGGCACACCTCTAAGCATAGCACTCAGGAAGTACAAAGAGGAAGATCAGCCATCCTTGACTACTTAGCTAGTTTGAGGCCTGCCTGGGACACACAGGATCCTGTCTCAAGGGGAAAACAATCTTGGGCTAGAGAGATGTCTCAGCAGTTAACAGCATTTATTGCTCTTGTAGAGAACCTGGGCTCATTTCCCAGCACCCACATGGTGTCTCACAAACATCTGTAACTCCAATTCCTGGGTATGCAATGCCCTCTTCTGAACTCTGCAGCCACCAAGCTCACACCTGGTGCACACACACACACACACACACACACACACACACGTACAGGCCAAACATTTGAACATAAAATGAATAAATCTTTTTTTTGTTGTTTGTTTGTTTGTTTTTTGAGACAGAGTTTCTCTGTGTAACAGTCCAGACTGTCCTGGAACTCACTCTGTAGACCAGGCTGGCCTTGAACTTGCAGATTTCCGCCTGCCTCTGCCTCCCAAGTGCTGGAATTAAAGGCGTGAACCACCCCTGCCTGGCTTTTTTGTTGTTGTTGAGGGTTTCTCTATTATAGCCCTGGCTATCCTGGAACTCATTTTGTAGACCAGGCTGGCCTTGAACTAAAATCAATAAACCTTAAAAAAAAAAACACAACAAACAAACAAAAACCTTAAGGAATACAGACACAGAAGTCTCCAATAAAATATTTGCAAAGCAAATCTAATCTAACATCATGTGAAAAAGGATTATATGACATGACCAAGTGGGATTTATCCCAGGAATACAAGCTTGGTTTACTATCCAGAAGTCAAATAATACAGATTATTAATAAAGAACAAAAGCCATAGAATAATCTCAATAGACACAGAAAATACATTTGATAAAATAAAACTTGCTTTCCTATAAAAAAAATCTTAACATATTAGAGACTGGAGGTGTAACTTAGTTGGTAGAGTGCTTGTTAGCCCGAACAAAGGCCTGTGTTTGGTCCCAAGCACCAAATAAACCAGTAATTCCAACACTCATGAAGTGGAGGCAGGAGGATCAGAAGTTCAAGGTCATTCTTGGTTGTGTACTGAATTCCAAGCCAACCTAGACCCCATGAAACCTCTTAAAAAAAAAAAAAAAAGCCCAGCACAATAGGAGTAAAAGGGGAAACTTCCTCATTATATCAAAACACTGTATCACTAACAAGGAACAATCCAAAAGTGAAGAGATAAATGATCCACTTAAGCCTGGTGCAGTGGCTGGCCTATAATTCTAGCACCTGAGAAGCAGAAGGGTGAGGAGTTCCAAGGCTAGCCATGGCTACGCAGTGAGTGTGTGGCCAGGCAAGACTACAGGAGACCCAGTCTCAAAACGAAACTAAATGTAATGAAGGGAAAAAATAGCAACAAAAAGAATAATTTGATATAAGTTTAATAACAGAAGTGTAAGATTTAGAGATAAAGTGAAAAAATACTGTTGGAAGGAATTAAAGATCTAAGGTGGGACTGGAGAGGTGGCCCAGAGGTTAAGAGCACACTGGCTGCTCTTCCATAGGACCTGGACTTGTTTCCTGGGTAACATAACAGCATAACAACTCATACCTGTCTGAACTCCAGTTCAGGGAATCCGACACCTCTTCGAGCATTGCATGCACATGGTGCACAGATATACATCCCAGCAAAATACCCATGCACATAATAAAATAAATCTTTAATCCCAGCACTTGGGAGGCAGAGGCAGGCAGATCTCTGTGAGTTCGAGGCCAGCCTGGTCTACAGAGTGAGTTTCAGGACAGCCAGGGCTACACAGAGAAACCTTGTCTCAGAAAACCAACTCCCCTAAACAAACAAAAATTTTAGAAATCAAAATAAATATCTATTAAATTTAAATCTCATGCTCACAGGTCAGAAAATTTAATATTGTTAATATGCCACAAATGGATCAACTGATTCAATACAACTACCAAAACCTAAACTAGCTTTTTAAATTTCTTGGCAGGAAAATCTGACAATCTGATCCAAAAATCCAAATGGAGTTGAGTGTGGTGACATACATCTGTAATTGCAGCACTCAGGAGGCTGATGCAGGAGGAGAATGAAGGGTTAAAGCCAGCAAGGGCTACATAGTGAGTTTGGGGCCAACATGCAGCTCTCAACCCCAATCTCAAAAACCACGAAGTAAAACAATTAAAATGGAATTATAAGACCAGAAAAAAAATCTTGAAATAAAACAAGTTGGGAGAATAAAAAAATAAAATAAACAAGTTGGAAGTCTCGTAAGCCCTGATTTGAAGTTCCTCCAAAAGTGTACCAATCAGGGGGCTGAAGAACAGTTAAGAGCACTTATTGCTACTGCAGAGATCTAGGGTTCAGTTCCCAGCACCCACAAAGTCATTCACAACCACCCATAACGCCCGTTCTAGGAGATCCAACACCTTCTCCTGGTGCACAAACATCCATGCAGTCAAAATACTTAGAAATAAAGAAATCTCTTTAAAAAAATCCCACAATAGTCAAAATAGCGTGGTTCTGGCATAGTGGCAGACATAAAGCTGAAGATGTGGAGCAGTTGCCCAGCATGTGCCGGGCCTTGGGTTTGATCCCCAGCTAAAAACCAAACAAAACCCCTCATATTTACAGTCAGTTTATTGTTTTTTTTTTTTAATTTTTTTTTTAAGAAGGCCAAGACAATTCAATAGACAAAGAATGGGCTTTTCAACAGATGCTTCTGAAACAACTGAGAATTCATAGGCAAAAGAACGAAGCTGAATCACCTGCCTCAATCCATTTACAGAAATTAACTCAAAATGGGCCAGGTGTCTTAAGTCTAAGGGTTGCTAGCTATAAAAACATACACAGCTCGTGAAAATACATTTATGGTGGCTGGAGGAACGGCTCCACTCTTAAGAACTTGCTGCCGTGTCAGGGGCTCACAGCTGCTTATCATCCCAGCTCCAGGGGACCCGACACCCTCTGTGGACACCTGCTCTGACATGCATATAACCCACATCCAAACATATAATTAAAAATAAAAAAGTTTGTAATAAACTATAAACTTTATGACTGTTTTGTGTGTGCTCGTGTGTGTATGCGTTCATGTGTGTGTCTGTGCATTTGTGCCAGAGCACATGAAGGTCAAGAGGGTGACTTTCTGTAGTGAATTCTTTGCTTTGACAATGTAGGTTCCGGTGACTGAACTCAGGTCATCAGCCTTGGCGGCAAGTGCCTTTACTCTATGAGCCATCTCGCTGTCCACCTGCTTCAGCCTCCCAAGTACGGGCATTAAAGACTCATGACCTCCCCTCCCCTCACGGCCACCTAACTTATTTTTATGATACCAAAGTCCTCATTAAGAGCTAAGCAAATGCTCTACCACTGAACTACATACACTCTCAACTCTAAAGAACCCCCTCCATTTTAGAAGTTTAGGGGTGTGTGTGTATGTGTGTGTGTGTGTGTACCACATTGCTTGTTAGAGGTCGGAACGTCTAAGATCAGTTCTCTCCTTCCATCATGCAGGTCTTGACTATTGAACTTGGGTTGTCAAGCTTGGTGGCAAATACATTTTACTGGCTGAACCATCTCACAAACCCAAAAGATCTCCATAAATACTGAGAACCTGGGCATGCCTCTGCTACCTCTGCATTGAGATGCTGCTGTTTCTCCTGGGGCTCAGTCCCTGGTTTACCATTCCTGAACTACAGCTGCTTGCTGCAATGTCCCCAATGACTAACACATGAACTGTATCCTGGTTACTTCCCACATCGCCAACGTGGTGGTCCTCAACTCTTACAAGAGCACAGAATCCCAGTGTGGTGGTGCATGGTTGTAATCTCAGCACTCAGGAGGCTGAGGCAGGAGAATCACCTCAAGTTCAAAGCTAGTCTGGGCTAACACAGGGAGACACTGTCTTTAAAAAAAAAAAAAAAAAGGGTTTCCTATAGTAAGACTCTTTCTCAAAAAAAGAGGAAAAGAAAATAGAGCTTGGGAAGGGAGTTTTAGCTCACTTTGGCCTTTGGCTTTGCTACAGCTACCAATGGAAATGGAGGCCTTAGTGGCTATAATGTATGACCTAAGAATCTTCTTCAGCAGCCTGCTCGGCAGGCAAGGGTGCTTGCTGTCAGTCCTGACAACCCTAGGTCCCAAATGGCGAAAGAAGAGAACTGACCCCCAGCTGCCCTCTGACTGCATACATGCACCATGGCACACATGTAGCCACACACACACATATGCACACACACAAAACAAGTATAAATGCAATTTTTTTCTTATTTTGAGACAGGGTTTCTCTGTAGCCCTGGCTGTCCTGGAACTCGCTCTGTAGACCAGGCTGGCCTCAAACTCACAGAGATCCCTGCCTCTGCTTCCCCCACCACTGCCCAGCTAAATGTAAATTTTTTAAAAAGAAGGTTTCTGTGAAAAATTGAAGACTTACATAACTTGACCCTAAAGCGGAGCATACTAATGGCTTCCGCCCTGCCGCACCCCACAATTCTGTTTGCAAATCTTATCCTCACCTTGTTTTTTTTTTTTTTTAGATAGTGTTTCTCTGTGTAACAGGTGGTTTTGTTTGTTTTGTTATCGTTTTGTTTTTGAAACAGTCTCATTTCACTTTAGACCCCTTTCAAATCTGCCATGTAGCCAAGGCTGGCCTTTAAATCTTGATCTTCTGCTTCTACCTTCCAAGTGCTAGGTTTATAGGCATATGGGCTACCCCTGGATAACTCATTTTCTGGGTACCTTCCCTGTGTGTGTTTGTGTATGCATGTATGCCCATGTGCTGGTGAAGATAAAATTCACGGCCTTATCTAGACATCTGTCAAGGAATGCTACATACTAGTCTATCTTTTCTCCAGTGATGTGAACAATCACATTTGTCATTAAAAAAAAAATTCACAAAAATTGGTAGTAAGGGCTGGAGAGATGGCTCAGAGGTTAAGAGCACTGACTGCTCTTCCAGAGGACCTGAGTTCAATTCCCAGCAACCACATGGTGGCTCACAACCATCTGTAATGAGATCTGGTGCTCTCTTCTGGGTACAGGCATACATGCAGACAGAACACTGTATACATAATAAATAAATAAAATCTTAAAAGCAGAAAAATTTTGCCGGGCGGTGGTGGCGCACGCCTTTAATCCCAGCACTCGGGAGGCAGAGGCAGGCGGATCTCTGTGAGTTCGAGGCCAGCCTGGTCTCCCAAGTGAGTTCCAGGAAAGGCGCAAAGCTACACAGAGAAACCCTGTCTCGAAAACCCAAAAAAAAAAAAAATTGGTAGTAATCCCAGCACTTTAGATGCTGAATAAAAACATCATAAGATTAAGGGCCAGTCTGGGCTATACAGCAAGACTGTCTCCAAACAGCAAAGCAAAACAAATACAATAAAGGAATGAATGATAAGTGAAATGTGTTGGGCTTGGTGGTACAAGTCTGTTGCAGTTGCTCAGCAGGCTGAAGTCTAGTCAACTTAGTGAGTCTGTCTCAAAATACCAATGATCAAGGGCTAGAGATAGCTGCTCCGTGATAAAGCGTTTGCCCAGCCTGCTGGTGGCTCTGGTTCAATCATCAGTACTGCAAAACTTCAAATACATACTAGCAAGTTCCCAGATACACTCATGGCTGTCTCTGGATCCTCTCTTACTCTTCTGGTTGACTTTTATTTTTGTACCAATCATGTATTTTTTATTCTAATGCTTTGGTTTTTAGTATCAAACCCATCATACCTCTCTCTCTCTTTTTAGCATCATGGGCTGGAGGTGTAGCTCAGTGGTAGAGCAAGTACTTATGTTCCATATGAACTTTGGATTTTCAGACTGGATTTAAAAGTCCTTTGAGGCTGGGCGGCGGTGGCACACGCCTTTAATCCCAGCACTCAGGAGGCAGAGCCAGGTGGATCTCTGTGAGTTTGAGGCCAGCCTGGGCTACAGAGCGAGATCCAGGACAAGAACCAAAACTACACAGAGAAACCCTATCTTAAAAAAAAAAAAAAAAAAAATCCTTCAGGCTCTTTCTATACACCATAATGGCACAATTAATGTGCTGCTGGATGCTTTCAAAACCGTCAGTAATGCCAAATATAGGCAAATATCAGGCCAGTAGCAAGCCATGTGTCGAAGTCATCTTCCATTTTCTAGTTGTGACAGCCATATTGAAAACCCTGATGATCATGGCGCTGGAAGACTGTTGTGAACTTTACAGGCTGGTTACAGAGTGTGCACAGTGGCCAGCCCCAGGGTTGACACAAATTCCGTAACTCTGGGGAAATGGCAAAATAATCTGCCCCAGGTTGGTTTCGCTGCGCTGACAACCAGCTGGCAGACCGGGAGAGGGAAAGCCGGCTTCGCTGTTTCTCCTACAAATGAAAGGAAGACAGGGTGATGGCACATGCTCGGGTGGCTACAGCGGAGGTACCAGTCTGAGGTCAGCTTGGGCTACACTGTCAATTTAATGCTAGCCAAAATGCACAGGCAATGAATTTAAAGATTCAACTGGGAAAGTCAACTTTCTCCTCCTAATGGTGCAGACAGAACCCAGGGCCTCACAGAGCAGGTAAGTGTTCCACCTCCAAGATAAAAAAAACCCTGCTGTCAACTTTCTGTGTGTGTGTGTCACCGTGTGGCCCTGGCTGCCTGGAACTCCTGACGGAGACCAAGCTGGCCTTGAACTCACAGAGACCCCCTTGCCTCTGCCTCTGAGTGGTGGAGCCTATCAACATCTTTTAATAACAACCCTGTTCAGTCAGGTACATAGGATGTCTCCCCTGCTTAGGCCATATATATGATTTTTTTCATATAGTCTTAGCTTTTTTTTGAGACAGGGTCTCTCTACGTAGTCCTGACTGTCCTGAAAAACACTATGCAGACCAGGCTGGCCTCAGAGACCTGCCTGCTTCTGCCTCCTGAGTGCTGGGAGTAAAGATGTGCACCACCATGCCCGGGCAGCACTTTTTAAATGATGTTAATTCCTTTGTAGTTCATGGGTTTTAATGTGAAGAGGGATCTCTTTTCCTCCAAGCAAGTCTCCTAATTTGTTACTGTGATAAACAGAAAAGATAATCTTTTTTTAGTTATCTCACACCTGAGGGGGGAAATTTTTTTTAAAGGTAGTTGGAGAGACAAGCTGGGTACTTTTTTATTGTAAGCCTTAGCCTTTAAAAATGGAGCCATTTCTCCAGCCCTGAGAAAAGATCATCGTTTAAGCCCAGCTTACTATCCATAAAAAGATAGAAGTACTCAGTAAAGGTTTCACGATCATGAGTGTGGGCTAAACAAAGCTACATAGTGTGTTCGCTGCAGGACTAATGCTTCAATACACCTTTTAATCACCAAGAATTCTCAGAGGCACAGATACCTTCTGTCCTGACTCAGCCACTGAAAGTTCTTTCACAAGAAACCCAAAATATACTTTGGCAAACAATTTCAAGACCCTTCTAGGAGCAACTTGTGGTGGTAAACACCTGTGATCCTAGTACTTGAGAGGCTGAGACAGGGGGATTGACTGAGGTCAAAGTGAGCCTGGGCTATATCGTGAGTTCTGGATCAGGCTAAGCTGTGAGATCCTGCTACAAAACAAACCACCACCAAGACCCTTACAATCTGTGTTAATCCAGGATCACCACTGAAGTTTAGCTCAACCAGAGTACAGAAGACGGCTTGGTGTCAAAGCCAAGGCTTTAATGAGTGTCTCCCACAAGTGCACCAGCCTCCATTGTCCCCAGCTCTTAGTGGATTGAGCTAGATGCCCAGCGGCAGGGATCTGGAGACTGGAAATGGGCACCTGGGAGTGTGGTAGAGAGAGCCATGAGCTTCAGGCTGACCCTTCCTCTGGCATTCCTAGCAAAGCCACAAGAGGCTCCAGGGGTATGGGGGTCCCGATGGGCACAGGGTGAGTGCGTTCATGTTTGCGCAGGTCGCTGGCACTCAAGAAAGCTTTAGGACACTGGGGGCACGAGTAGGGGCGCACAGAACTGTGGGTGCGGCTGTGTTTACGGAGCCCCGCCCTGTCTGAGAAGCTCTTCCCACACTGCGTGCAGGGGAAGGGCCGGAGCTCCGGGTGCGAGCGCTCGTGCCTGCGTAGCAAGGTCAGTGTGGAGAAAGTTTCTTTACACTCACGACACACAAACTGCGGGGGCTTCTCATCGGTCTCCTCACCCCCCACCTCTCCTCCTGCATCTCCCAGGGTACCAGCAGCTTCCCCAACGCCAGCATCTTGGCACTCCACATGCTCTACAGTCATGCCCACCACTTGCCACTGTGTGGCCACTACACCACCGGACTCCGGGGGTAACCCCAGCAGCCCTGCTGGAGGGTCCCCTAGCCCTGCGCCTGCCACGGGGGCAGCGGAGCCCTCACCCACGACACCCACAGGCAGCGCCAGCCCTAGTACCAGCTCCTGCTGGGGGGCAGCTCCCGTAGTCTCATTGCTTCTATGGGTACGCTCGTGCTTCCTGAGGCTGGATAACACCACGAAGGACTTCCCACAGGCATTACAGTGGAAAGGGCGCTCGCCGGAGTGCATGCGGCTGTGCTTGGTGAGGCTAGCTCGCTCAGCAAAGGCTCGCCCACACTCCTCGCAGCGGAACGGCCGCTGTCCTGAGTGCACCAACGCATGCCGCTTAAGGTCCCAGGAAGCTACGAAAGTCTTGTCGCACTGCAGGCACTTGAAGGGCCGGTCGCCCGTGTGCACTCGCCGATGCATGGCCAGGTCGGCGGGCTGCCGGAAGTCCTTGCCGCACTTCTCGCAGCGGTAAGGCTTCACGCCCTCATGTGCCCGCTGGTGGCGGCGGAAGCTCGAGGGATCAGAGAACATGCGGCCACAGCGAGGGCACAGGAAGGGCTTCTCGCCCGAGTGCGTGCGCTCATGGCTTTGGTAGGAGCTGAGCTGCGTGAAGCCTTTACCACAAGCTGGACAGCGATAGGGTTTCTGGGCTGCGTGGATACGCTGGTGGCACGTGAGGGAAGAGGATCGGGAGAAGCTTTTACCACACTCAGAGCAGAGGAAGGGGCGCTCACCCGTGTGGGACCTGTGGAGTAACGGAGGGCCGGGTTAGACAGCCCCAGAGCCTGTATGGGTTGCAAGTCCCTAAGAGCCACAGGGCTGGACCTGGAGTAAGAAATCCAGCCAGGCGGTGGTGGTGCACGCCTTTAATCCCAGCACTAGGGAGGCAGAGCCAGGCGGAGCTCTGAGTTCAAGGCCAGCCTGGTCTACATAGCTAGTTCCAGGACAGCCAAGGCAACTAAAGAATCCTGTCTTGAAAACCAAAACCAAACCAAACCAAAAAAAAAAAAAAAAAAAAAGCCATCTTTCAAGAAAACAACCCACATATGCCCCTCCCCCGTGAGTGACAGATTCCGAACACCATCCCCTTTCCAACTGTACTGGAATCTAGTCCAATAAGACCCCGCCCGCTCTCAGGGCTCCATCTCTAGGTACTTCTGTCAAAGAGCCTGACCTACCCAACCCGATGCTCCCATCTTTAGGTAAGCGTCCAGCTGCCCTTTTCCCGTTGGCATCATCTATTAAGATGCCAGTTCCCACGTATGTTTCCCGGCTGTATCAGGGGTCTCACCGTTCGTGGTTTCGTAAGTCCTTGAGCTCAGCATAGGCCTTGCCACAGCGCTCGCAGCTGTAGGGTCGCAGGCCCGCATGGGTGCGCCGATGCTTGCGGAACACGGACGGATCAGCGAAGCTCTTGCCGCAGTCGGTACAGGCATAGGGCCGCTCACCTGTGTGTCCACGCTGGTGGATCTTGAGTTTAGAGAGTGTACCATAAGCCTTGGGGCAGTGCGTACATCGGAAGGGCAGCTCACCAGCATGCGAGGCCAGGTGCACACGCAGGCACACCGGCTGCATGAAACGGCGGCCGCACTCTGGGCACGGGAAGGGCTTCTCCCCAGTGTGGCTGCGCCCATGGCTGCGGAGCTCAGGGGCCGTCTTGTAGGCCTTGGGGCACAGTGGGCAGGCATAGGGCCTGGGCTTGGCTGCCGAGCCAGACACCTTGTCTGCACTGGCCTCCTCGGCCTTGGGCTCTGCGTCCGCCTTTGGCTGGACCTCATTCACCTCCTCGGGGCGGTCGGAAGGCGCATGTGTAGCAGCATGGCGCGCCGCCCTGGGAGCATTTGGAAACGTCTTTGTACAGAACAGGCACTTGAAACGGCGTCCAGAGCGCTTGTAGCAGGGGCCTGGGGACTTGGCCTCAGTAGCCTCCTCTTCCATGGCCTTGGTGGGTGGGCCTCCTCTGCAAGAGAAGCAAAATTAGACCAAAGCCATCCCTCTGTATCCTTCAAAGCTTCCCTCTTCACTAAAGCTCTCTCAAGATCGGAGGCAATCCTATCTTTAAGTTTAAAAAAAATTCAAGCGGGCGGTGGTGGTGGTGGCGGCGGCGGCAGTGGTGGCGGCGGCGGCGCACGCCTTTAATCCCAGCACTCGGGAGGGAGGCAGAGGCAGGTGGATCTCTGTGAGTTCGAGGCCAGCCTGGTCTACAGAGTGAGTTCCAGGAAAGGCACAAAGCTATACAGAGAAACCCTGTCTCGAAAAAACCAAAAAAAATGAAAGAAAGAAAGAAAGAGAGAGAGAGAGAGAGAGAGAGAGAGAGAGAGAGAGAGAGAGAAAGAAAGAAAGAAAGAAAGAAAGAAAGAAAGAAAGAAAAAAAGAAAGGAACAAAGTACTTTTACTTTACATGTATGAGGGTCTCCTGGCACCATATCCATGCCTGGTGCCCAGGAAGGCTGTTCCGTGCCCTGTAACTGGAGTTACATATGTTTGTGAGCTACCCTGTGTGTGCTAGGAATCCAACCCAAATGGTCTGCAAGAACAGCAAGTGCTCTTAACCACTGAACCAGCTCTCCAGTCTCAAAGGCAACTGAATCATACCAGGACTTCCAAACCTGGGGTTCCTCAGCCCAAACCACAGGACCTCCATATCCTGTATGCTAACGGTCCCCAGGTTTGATATTGTGTTCAAGTCTCACCTGTGATCTGCTTATTAGGGGTAGAAACCATTAACTAAGGCCAGAATCACAAAAGAACCAGCTACATTCTGCTCCGTAACCTCTGTTTTCTATCCCCTGGCATTCCCAGAATGCCTAGGTTCCATTATTCTCACAGTCTTTCTTTCTCAGTTTCAACCAAGGCCTGAAGGTCTCCAAGCACTCAGGGAAGGCAGACTTGAGTCCAGAGAGAGGAGTCGATGTTTAAACAGGGTGGCTGGCAATGCTGGAGGTAATGGGTCTCTGATGTGTGCATTGCCCTCCCCCTGCTTGGTCAGCTCTTGGAGAAGCAAGCGTTCAAAGAATTCTGACCATGTGTGGCTATAAGGGACTCCACCCCAGACAGGAATTTTGGTCCATTCTCTGAGCTGGAATCCCTTTTAGTCTCTGCTCCAAAACTCTGGAAATGTGGAGCTCACTCACTCTCAAGGCGGCCTGACCTACTGCTGGCAGTCAGCCTTTCTCAGTCACAACTGATTGTCTGAGCTAGCGAGGCCTCCTGGGATACTAGCTCTTGCTGAGTCCCTACTTTCTGGCCAAGAGCCCAGACAACATCCACACAGCTGCTCCTAGGATCATAGTTGGGAAAAAATAGGATTAACAGCTGCACTGGTCTTAACGCCCGCTCATCCTCCCCGAGGGATGAAGGGAAAAGGATTAGGGCAGATCCTCTTAGGGGAGATTAGGTGGTGTGCTGGGAAAGGGGTGAGTGGGCAGAAGTCAGGTGTGCGCCCCCAGAGGGTGGCAGGCCAGGGTTCCATGTCCAGGCTTGTGGATCATTTACTAGGATATGTTTATAGACCTGTGTCCTCATCTGTCTATCACAGGAGCTGGGATGGAGAAGGAGGGCGGAGCTGAACTAAGCCTGTGGTGGCGGAGATGGGTTCAGGGCCTATTCCAGAAACGGTACACAACAGCAGTTTATGTGGCTGACTGAGGGAGCCCTAAGTGAGAAGCTCCTTAGGGTCGGCCCCATACCAGGAAGCATTTTGGGGGGAGAGGGAAATTTTGAGACTTGAACCCAGGGTGCAGGTAAGACAAGTGCTCTACCACTGAGTCACATCCTTAGCCTTTTAAATTTCTCCTACAGGGGGAAAAAAAAAACAAACAGGCTGAAGATGCATGAGACTTTGCTGGTCTTGATCCCTAGAACTACTTTAAAAGACCGCTCCCATCTACTAAGTATTCGCCAAATTCCACAGCATCCTAACCTTCATACATAGATCAGCTCATCCTTATATCAACACCATAAGAAAGCAAGATCCAGAGAAACAGCACTTCAGAGTCACTAAGTACATTCTGAAGCCAGAAGGCCCAGCTTCAAATCTAGCCACCACTTGCCAGCCGATAGGACTGTCTGTACAATTTACTGTGTTTATCTTAGAATCTGTTTTCTCACCTGAAAAATGGAGGTAAAAACGGTACTAACTCATGGGACTGAAGAGGACTGATTGCTAAGTGGTTAAGAGTGCTCACTGATCTAGAGCAGTGGTTCTTGGCCTGTGGGCCTCACCTCTTTTGGGGTGGAATAACAGTGGTCACCTAAGCCCATTGGAAAACACAGATATTCACATTACAATTCATAACAATCACAGCTATGAAGTAGCAATGACTGGAGGTCACCACAGCATGAGGAACTGTATTAAGGGGTCACAGCATTGGGAAGGCCAAGAACTAATGCTCTAGAGGATATGAATTCAGTTCCCAACACCAATGTTAGATCGCTCACAAAGCCTATCTCTCCAGGTCCCAGTGGGTCTGACATTTTCCTGTCCTCTGTCTGTACATACAAACACACATGCATTCAGAATCTTTTTCTTTTTTTCTTCAAGACAGGGTTTCTCTGTAGCTGTGACTGTCTTTGAATTCAGAGATCTACCTGCCTTAGCCTCCTGAGTGCTAGGAGTAAAGGTGTGTGTCACGACGCTCAGCTCCGTGTGTGTGTGTGTGTGTGTGTGTGTGTGTGTGTGTGTGTGTATGTGGTGTATGCAGAGGAGAACTAGGTGTCAGTTCCTGTCCTCCACTTTGTTGACGGGGTGGGGGTATGGAGGGGTGGGGGGTGTAGACGTAACCGACCGCCTTATTAAATAAGAAACACAGAGCCAATGTAAAGGTGAAAGCCCAAGAGGTCAGAGCTAGAAGCCTTACCCGCTTTCCGCCAGCTAGACTCTCCCGCCAAGAGACTTCTCCGAAAAGCAGTCTTCTCTGAAAAGACTGCCTGGAGCTGCCACCAGGACAAGCAAGATGTAAGGTACCAGTAAGCCATGAGCCACGTGGCAAAGTATAGATTAATAGAAATGGGCTAAATATAAGAGTAAGAGCTAGACAATGATAGGCCTGAGCTAATGGCCAAGCAGTTTAAATAATATAAGAGTCTGTGTGTTTATTTTGTAAGTGGGCTCCAGGACTGGCGGGACTTTGTAGCTGGAGACTGGCGGGACTTGGGAGCTGGAGAGAAGCTCTCCAGCAACAGGGGGGTATATCTTTCATCTTGTTTTTGTTACTATACTGTGAACTCCAGACTAGCTTGCTGGCAAGCTTCCTGACCATTCTCCTGTCTCCATTCCATCTCCCTATAGCAGTGCTGGATTATAGATGTGTGCCACCAAATCCAGCTTTTTGCATGGGTTTTGGGGGCTTGAACTCACGTTGTCAGGCTTGTACAGCTAGTGTTTTAACCCATCAAACCATCTCTCCAGCCCTGCAATCTGTACTTTAAACAAACTCTGTGGATCACTAAGGACCAGATATGTGAGCCAGGAAAAGACACGTGTGAGGCACTGGGTTCCATCCTCAGTACCACAAACAAATAAGAGAAAGAAAGAAAGATAGATAGATAGATACACACATTTCCTAGGTCTTCAAATGCTTCTAGGGGGGAAACATTTTTACTACAACTGTTTTAAAATGTGCTTTTACAACTCTATTTTAAATCCTCACAAGGCAAAAAGTGCACATAGCTAATTAAGATGCCCAGAGTCAAAACTCAAATCTTCACACCCTCGAGTTAGACTCTTTCGATCACTCTTTATCCAGTTGAAATTCTTTAGCAAAATCCTGACACTTCCCAGGACAAAGACCAGCCTTTTTCTTTGATCAGCAAATCCCTAATCCATCTCACTCCTGCTTAGCTCCGTTCAGTTCCTGGCTTCCAGCACTGGACGCCCCCTGCCCATGCATCCTGTCTTCCTTTTCCACTTCAATTTCTTCCCACCTCAGGGTGTCTCCACTAGCAGTTCTCTGGGTCAGAACCATTCTTTCTCAGTCTCCTGAGCATCTTCGTGTATTATCTCATGTTACCGTTGGGTCTTAGCTCCCAGACACTTCCTTTGTTAGGGCGTTCTTTCTTCTTTTTTTCTTTAAAAATTTTATTTGCTCTATGTATGTACACTCACATGGGTGTATGTGTGGTGGCCAGAGGACAACTTGCAGGAGTCAAGACTCTTTTACCATACAGGTCTAGAAGGCTGAACTCAGGTCTCAAGCTTGGTCATCTCCTTCCACCTAAGGAGACTTCCTTGGGCACTGGAGAAATGGTACAGCATTAAGAGCATTACTGTTCTTCCAGAGGACCCAGGTTTGGTTCCCATCATACATGGTAGCTCATAATCACGTGTAACTCCAGTTACAGGCATCAGGCATACACTTGGTGCGCACACATACATGTAAGCATAACATTCATACACATAAAAAAATAAAGGTTTTCTTGACTATCTTTTCTTGGGGTGGGGGGTGTTCAGGGTCTTACTATGTAGCCCAGGCTGGTCCTGATTCTTTTTACCCTAGCCTCCTTGGTGTTGGGATTACAGATGTGGATCATGTACTCTGGCTTTGATCAACTACCTTTCTTTCTTTTTGGCAGTGCTTAGAATTGAACTTAGGGTCCCATGCATGCTTGGTAAGCACTCTACCGCTGTACCACTGAGACAAGGTTTCATTATATAGTCCAGGCTGGCCTGGAGCTCTCGGAGATGTGCCTGCCTATCTCCTGAGTGCTGGGATTTAAGGGTGTGTGCCACCACACCTCATAGACTTCTTTTATATAATGATATCTTTATCTCAGCTAACTATTTCTTTCAAAACAAATCTTTACGGTGCTGTCTGGATCAAATACTACTTGCAGGCTTACTGTCATGGACTGGGTATCATCAGTACTTTATACACACTGATCCAACTACTCAAGCTCATCTCTCAATTTCTAGAAGTCTGTTATAGGCTGAACATTTGTGTTCTTCTAAAATCCTGTGTTTGGAAACAAGGTCTTTTCAGAAGTAATTAAGGTTAAATAAAGCCATAAGGGTAGAGCTTAGTCCTGTAAGATTAGTGTCCTTGGGGCTGGTAAGATGGCTGGGTAGGTAAAAAGGCGTTTCACCAAGCCTGACCACCTCAGGTGTATCCTCAGGAACCACATGGTGGAAAGAAAGAACAGACTCCAATAAGTTGTCCTCTGACCACACATGTGCTGCAAAAAACACACATATGCACACATAAGATAAATAAAAACTTAACTAAACAAGTTCTTAAAATAAGAGACAACACAGAAATGCTAATTAGTCATAGATAGCGCTAGTATTTGAAGCTAGGTGGTCAGATATTCAAATTTCTGCCATCTGTCCCCTTGACTATTGCTTTATTAGCACTAACACATTTTATTATTTGGTTGCTAATTTTCTGCCTCCAGCATTAGGGTCCAGTGCACTTTGTTCTATGTACTCTTTATGTCCAGAACTGTTTGGTGACTGAAAGCAAACTTCAGGTGGAATTCAAACCCAGGTCTACATACAGCCTCTGCCTCTTCCATCATAGGAGTTGGTGAGATTCAGTTACCAACTACTTATTAACTGAAATCCCCCATCTTTACAATGTCATACAGTCCAAGTATCACCGCAGCACTCCCAATTTGTCCACTGCTGTGATGGAACACACTGTCACTACTCGCCTATGAGGGGAATGACATTTTTGCTGTCTCTCAATACAGACTCAGTTCCCCCAAAGTGGTTATTTTTAACCACTCCAGCCGCAGGTGTGGTTAAAAAAAAGAACAATAAAACAAGCACCTACATCCCCCATCTTTCCAAGACAACAAATAAGCCTAAAAGACTTGGGGCCTTTTGGTGAGTTGATGGAACTGTGTTAGGGTGAATGTTTAATTATATCCTAGGCCTAACAACCAATTAGCTCAAAAATGATCCCATTTTTCTGACCGGTTTCTGCGGTGGTGTCCTCTCTGGTCAGCAACCTAAGCTCCATCCAGAATTCACAAACTTTACCACCTCCATAAGCAATCCCCTTTGCCCTTCCTTCTCCCACGGGAAGATTCTTGCATGCTTCCAATACTCCATATTCCCCAGTACTCCGTGCCCTCAAGAATATTTAACGAGCAGTAAAGATGAGGGATGCATAGCTTTCTGGGCCTCAATTTCTTCAGTCCAACGGGGCCCCTGAAGCAAATGGGAGTTTGCAGGGCGGTAGGGCCTACCAGACTCTCTGAGGAGGGACAGGAGCTGCAGAAACCCAGCGCTCCTCGCTCTCTGCAACCGTGTTTGTGCGGGTGTCCTCGCCAGACAGGCAGCCCCCGCAGAGCGGGGCTGTATGCTGACTCATTTGGGACTAAACCCTAGGATAACGTGGCTTCGGCGAGCGTAGCAAGACAGAATGAATGAAGAAGGAAGGAATGAACAAATGAATGGACAGAGGATCCAGAGCAG
>CABHPP010139983.1:0-39968 GCA_902168425.1 Peromyscus attwateri | reverse complement strand
TCTCTCTCTCTCTCTCTCTCTCTCTCTCTCTCTCTCTCTCTCTCTCTGTGTTTTTTCCAGACAGGGTTTCTCTGTGTAGCCCTGGCTGTCCTGGAGCTCACTCTATAGACCAGACTTTAAACTCAGAGATCCGCCTGCCTCTGCCTCCTGGTGCTGGGATTAAAGGCGTGCGCCACCACTGCCGGGCTTTGGCCTCTTATACAACCCAGGACCTCCTGCCCAGGATGGCGCTGCCCAGAGTGGACTGAGCTCTGCTAGATCAATAACTAATCAAGAAAATGCCCCCACAAGTCAATCTGATGGAGGCAGTTCCTCAGTTGAGGTCCCCTCTTCCTAGCTGACTCTAGCTAGTACCAGCTCGACAAAACACTCTAACCAGCACAGGTGGCTGCCCGTTCCAGCAGCACTTGTCCTCTGAGTGGCTACTCAATGCCATTCCTGCCTTGTGGTCATCCAGAAAGCCCGCTCCCCCTGTTTCTCTAGGATCTTGTGGCCATGAACACTTCTGTGTCTCCACGCTGATGTCTCAGCCCCCTTCACTTCCCTTCTGTGCTTCCTCTCTTTCTACCAAATTGTAAGATTCTGACGTTCAGGTCTGCGTCATTGACATGTGTCCCCTATCCAGCTCAGTGTTGGCTACGCTATGTCTCTGCCACCATATGCATTCAGCCTCTATGTCTACTACCAGGCACTTCCATCAGGGGTGGAGGCCACTGGTTCTCAGGCCACCTCCCTCTTTCCAAGTCCCTCCTTCCTGTCCAGGTCATCTGGGAACCAGGAGTGTAGAGTCCTAGGTCAGATTCATGGGTCCACTGAGGCTCTCCTAGCCGCCTGCCTCTTCACATCAGAAGTTCTCATGGAGGGACCAGTCCAGACAGCAACAGCTTGCCTAAGCATGTCTCTCGAAAGCCCCCTGCAGAGAGCGCTGCTTGCGCTTTCTGTCTTGGTAACAGTCCATTCGTATTCTAGTCAGCACGTTTTCAGGGAAGCGACTACTTCTCTGTCTTTCTTGGAAAAGAGGAAAGCAGAACTTACCGGCTGGGACTTCTAGGCAGGTGATGTTATCCCCTCCGTCCTCATTGCCCTCAGGTGTGTCGATGTGGAACTGTCACAGGCATTGGGGATTCCATCAAAGTACTAAACTGAAAGCTTAGTGTGTATGCAGAGGACCTGGTGCAGACCCGTGCAGGCCCTGGACTGCTGCTTCAGACTCTGAGGTCATATGAGCTTCGCTCAGTTGATTTAAAGGGTCCTGTTATCCTGGTGTCCTCCATCTCCTGTCTCCCAACTCCTTCCGTTTCCTCTTCCACTGGTTCCCTGAGCTCTGAGGGGAGGATTTGATGGAGATATCTCAATTAGAGCTGTGTGTCCCAAGGTCTCTCTCTGTGGAATGTCTGGTTGCGGGTCTCTGCTTCCATCGGTAGAAGGAAGCCCCTCTGACGATGGCTGATAAGGTACTGATCTATGAGTAGAGCAGAATGGCATTAGGAGTCATTTGTGTTACTTTCCACTGTACTAGGTTTCCACACTGCCCTCAAATGCCCCTCAATTCCAGCTGTCTCGCCTCACTCTCTCCTCAACCCCATCTCCTCTCCCTCTTTCTACTTTATCTTCCTGATCATACTCCTTCCACCCCACTCATAAAAATCTATTCTCTTTCCCCATCCCAGGGAGATCTGTGTGTCCCCCAGTCCCTTCCTCTACGCCTGTCTTTTCTGGGTCTAGGGATTGTAGCTGGATTATCATTTATTTAATGGCTACTATCCACATATAAGTGAATACATACCATATCTTTCCAGATCTGGGTTACCTCATTCAGGATGATTTTTTCTAATTCCATCCATTTGCCTGCCGATTTCATGATGTCATTTTCTAAAACACCTGAATAATACCCCATTGTATAAATGCACTACATTTTCTTTATCCATTCTTCTATTGAGGGACATCTAGGCTGTTTTTAATTTCTGGCTATTATGAACAAAGCCACAATGAACATAGTTGAGCAACTGCCCCTGTGGTAGGATGGAGTGTCCTTTGGGTATTTGCCCAAGAGTTGTATGGCTGGATCTTGACGTAGATCAATTCCCATCTTTCTGAGGAACTGCCGTACTGGTTTCCATAGTGGCTGTACAAGTTTGCACTCCCACCAGCAAAGGAGGAGTATTCCCCTTGCCCCACATCCTCACCAGCATGAGCTGTCACTGCGTTATTGATCTTAGTCATTCTGACAGGTGTGACACGGAATCTCAAAGTAGTTTTGATTTGCATTTCTCTGATGACCAATGAGTTTTTATAGAGGTTCCCAACAGGAGTACTGTGAGGGGTTAGGTACAAGGAGCAAGGGTGGCCCGAAAGCAGCTGGGTCACCAGAAAGTCCACCCAATGCAGATGACAGGTCCCTGAGCCACTGTGCAGCCCACAGGCAGCTCCACACTCTGGACATCTCTCTCTCTTCCTGGTGTGGCTGGTCAGTCTCCAGCCCCAGCCACTGTGCTCTTCATTTCATACTGTTGGTGGTGGCCCTCAAGAATCTTCCAAGCCTCTGCTCTTCCAAGATATATGACCTTTTGTTTACCCCCTGTTCAACCCCAGAGGCTCCTGAGCCTGCCTCTCCTTATGGGGCAAATGTTCCAGTTTGGAGGGAATATTGTAATTAGGAAGAACACATATGCCATGGACAGCCAAGAGGCCAGCACTGATTCTGGGTACTCTTGGGCCGCATTTCAGGGTGTTTTCAGCCTGTGAAGTCTCTTCATACTCAGTGGTGGTGAAGTCACAGTGCAGAAGCAGCTGCTGTTGTCACTAACAAGGTCAAGGTCCACATGACATCTTTAAGGCTGGGCGAGGGACAGATCCCATTAGAGCGTCTTTTTTTTTTTTTTTTTTTGGTTTTTCGAGACAGGATTTCTCTGTGTAGCTTTGCGCCTTTCCTGGAGCTCACTTTGTAGCCCAGGCTGGCCTTGAACTCACAAAGATCCGCCTGCCTCTGCCTCCCGAGTGCTGGGATTAAAGGCGTGCGCCACCACCGCCTGCTAGAGCGTCTTTTATAAAACTTGCTCCTCTCTCTAGCTAGATCCTCACCTCAGGTGGCCAGTTTGTCCATTTGTTTGGAGGTTCTGCAGACGGAACACAGGGCCCTGTGCATGCTAGGGAAGGGCTCTACCCCTGAGCTTCACCCTCCTCAGTCAGTCAGTTCCCGACATGCCAGCGTGGGGATGACACCGAGTGTTGAATGTAACCAACCCTACTCTCTCGCTCTGTTGCACTTGAGTAGAGTGAGATGCTGGTCTTAGGCAGGGTTTCTATTGCTCTGAAGAGACACCATGGCCACGGCAACTCTTACAAAGGAACAACATTTAACTGGGGCTCGCTTACAGTTCAGCGGTCCAGTCCATTATCATCCTGGTGGGGAGCATGGCGGCGTGAAGGCAGACACAGTGCTGGCTACATCTTGATCAAAAGGCAATAAGAAGTGGACTGAGGGTCACGCTGAGCAAAGCTTGAGCATAGGAGACCTCAAAGCCCACCCAACAGTGACACACTTCCTCCAGCAAGGCCACACCTACTTCAACAAAGCCACACCTCCTAATAGGGCCACTCTCTATGATCTTATGGGAGCCAGTTACATTCAAACCACCACAGAGAGATTAAGGTTTCTTCCCTTATAGCATTTACAGTTTACATTTAGCCCCATGCTAAGACCTCCAATCTCATCATTCCTGTCTTATGCATGGAGAACACAAGGAATAGAGATTGTTAAATAGTTTTCCCAGAGTCACAGGCAGTAAGTAGCAGAGGTGGAATCTGAGCCCCGCGATTGGGCTGTGTTCTGGTCTGATGCTCCATTCTCCTTTATTAATGATGCACATGAGCAATCACAGAGAAACTCCTAGAGGAATTCTGGCTTTGGTATGGCTAACGTCTGGAGGAGCAGATGCGGAACAGGTTAGCAACAGCTGTGGGCCCAAACAAAGCAAAACAAAAACACGCTATGGTCAAATAAATTTGCAACATTGTGTTTCACTAAAGTTAAACTAGTTCCCCTTACAGAATGCAGGGCCTTTAAAATGCTAAAAGATACCGTGAATTGTCTATGAGTCAAAACCTTTCACAATATTTGAGATCACAGAATCCTTTTCCATGCAGCCATGTCATCACACATCACGTGGTCACTGAAATACTCAATTAGGAGGTAAGCAGAAAATCATAAAACTAGTTTTGACCTCAAGGACCACCTAAAAGGGACTCAAGGGTTCCCAGGACCACCCTTCGAAAACTGCTGCTCTGAAGACAAAATGTTAAAAAGTATGACCTGAGTGAGGTGCATCCTCACAGAGCTGACTCATCTTGCCCTCTGCACACAGCAAAGGGGAGGAGGAAGTGAAAGACATGTCTACGTTTGTTTCCAGATCAGTTCCCTGTTGTACCGTTTCTTTCCTTTCTTTACCCTGCCTGTTTAAAACACTACATTGCTCCATAAAAGACTCCATGTAGTTTAGTCTTCCTGAAAGTCCACACTCCAGTTAAAGAGACATATTTAAATACAAGTAAACTTATTTTAGGAAGACTTCTGATTCTTCATTCCAAATATTCTCCCCTGTGGAGGGGGTCACCCCTCTCTGGGTACCTATAGATACTTAATGGTCTCTGGGGGAGGGAGAGAGATTTTCTTCAGCGGTGTAACCCATGTTCCTATAAATAATCCCTTACCCACAACCCTAATGAAACTCACTGGGCTACCAAAAAGGAAAGAAAGAAAAGAAGTAACAGAGAAAGAAAGGAAAATAAAGTCAGAAGAGGGACTATGTAGAAAGGGAAGGGAGTAATGGGGTGGATATGATAAAACACATTATGCGTCTGTGTGAAGATACCACTATGAAACCCATTGTTATGTATGATCAGCATACCTGACATAAGGTACATTATATCGGAGCACTGTCATATGGTGCTTGAGCAGGCTGAGAAGGTCAACCACATCCAGCAGAGGTTACTTGTTGGAGGGCTACCCACCACCTCCACATATCTTATTAATTGAGAAAGCTTCAGTCCCTGTTCATGGTGTGCTGTTCTGGGGGGGGGGGGTTACCCACCACCCCCACATTTTCTCAGAGTGCTCTTTAGTGCTCTTGAGCAGGAAATATTAGATAGAAGGATTTGAGGGGAGAGAAACAGATAGAAAATACAGGATAGCCTCGAGAGGGCCTGGAACCTATTCCATCAAACCCCAACTGCCTCTGCCCTAGGGTATTTATAGAAATGCCAACAGGTAGAGCAAAAGACCTCCCCCCAGCACAGCCAAGTGTAGACCATCTCAGACATCTGTACTCAGGTCCATGGTCCAATCATCCTCTCTATGCAGACCTGCTGGGTAAAGCCACTAGGAAACCTGAAAATGGGCTCCCACAGCTACTATTGTTTATCCCATGTATAAATGTCCCCACAGTGAGAAAGAGAAGCCAAAGGAAGCTCAGCCATGGAGAGACGTCTCAACTGGGAACTACAGCTGACTGTCTTAACTTCCCCAATCGTGGGTACCTGATTTGATGATTGTGGTAGTTTGAATGAAAATGGCCCCCATAGGCTCAGAGGGAGTGGCACTATTAGGAGGTGTGGCTTTGTTGGAGTAGGTGTGGCCTTATTGGAGGCTCTGTGTCACTGGGGTGTGGAGACACACAGAGGTTTCCTAGTGAGATCTGAGCTTGCTTTACCCAGCAGGGCTGCATTAAGGGATGGCTTGACCACGTGCGTGGTTACCAGGTGATTGGAAGGGTCTACACTTGGCTGAGCTAGGGGGGAAGTCTTTGCTCTAGCCCTTGGCATTTCTATAAAAAGCCCTTTAGAAAAGACAGAAGGGGCTGGTGAATATTGATCCAGGCCCTCCCAAGGCTGTCCTGTGTTTCTATTTGTTTCTCTCCCCTCTATCATTCTATCTAAATATTTCTCCATCCTCCCTCCTCATGAGTATCCTGGGGAAAAAGTGGGAGCAGGCCTCTCACAGATGGTGCCATGAACAGGGACTTGGCAAAAGGGAGGTTGGGGGCCTCATAGGAGGCAGTTAGGCACGTCTGGTTATGCAGTAAAATTAAGGCAGGTGTATCCTCGGGAGTCAAAGTAAAGTGGCTGAAAGAAATGCCAAAGTGAGGCTGCAGTGAGTATCTCTCTCTCTCTAGGTTTCTTTCTTTTTTCCCTCTCTTAATTTCTATCTATAAAAACTAGAAAAAAATATAAGGTAGGAATACAGTGCAGGAAAAAAGTTAGGACTATGAATACAGACTCCTGGGGAAGAATCAGAGTCAAGAAAAAATACTATGAAGGAAATTGGGCAGAAAAAGATTCCTGTAGAAGCTTTTGGCCTGTGGACAGCTTAGATTTAAGCCCTGAGCAGCAGGGAAGAATTTTCCCTAAGGTGAACAAGGTCAAGACAAAACTCTCTGCTCTAGTGCTGCTGGATAAAAATGCTTGCTAATAACACCATACTATCAGAGTCAGGTTTCTCTCAGCAAAAGCCAAGTTTAGGGAACAGAAGTCTTGGGAAAAACCTGGTAATTTCTCTTTCAAAAACAGAAGGCTTTTCAGGTATTTTCTTCTCAGATCTTTTCTTTCTGTAAGGGCAAAATTAGTTTCACTTGGGAAGAGCATCTATTGGAATGGGGAAGTCACCTGTAATTACCCTAGAAAAAACACCTCTTGGAACATTGCAAACCCTCTCTGTAGTCCCATCTCCCCTTCAAGCCAGTATTAAAAAAGCAGTTAGGGGCAGAGCATTTGCAGATGTGCAGAGGAGGCATAGCTGTTGCAGGGCCCTTGGTTGGGCCCAGTTGTGGAAGAAGAGTGTGGCACTCTTAGTGTAGTGTAGCATCAGGGACTCTGCATCCTGGGGGAGAGGACAAGCAGGAACAAAGGAGATCTATGGGGGGAAAAATCTTTCTGAAAAAGCTTTTATTTCAAGTACTTTCATTTTCTTTCACTGACCTGGTAAGGCAGGGGCCAAGCACTGATCCATAACTGTGCGCAGGAGGGCACGGCCCACTCTGCAGACAATGTCAGGTGAAGGAAGTACACACATGTCAATGCCAGCTCAGGGAGAACAGAAACCTCCCATGGTGAAAAAGCTTGATTTTAATTTCAGTACAAACACAGACCGTGTAAACAGAACCAGAGTGCATAGATGCCATTGGTTGCAGCTGAGTTTTCTCCTGGAACTGAAAGGCAGCTTGGGAAATGTAGTTCACAATGTGGTAGTGTGATGGTATAACCAGGCCCAGAAGGAAGCTCAGATAGAGCAGCAAAACACCCAAGGGAACTGCACTGCCCCCAAATTCTACCTGAAAATGCTGCTTTTTCCCAAGTGCTGTTAGAAAGCTTAACATACCTCCCAGGAACAAGAAGCAGGTGGACAAAAACTACCTGTCAGGAGGCATTTTAAATGCTAATGCCATTTATCAACAAGCCACTTTGAAACCCTTTAGAAAGCTAGGAAAAATGGTCCAAATACCAGAAAATTGCTTTGGGTGTAAAAAAAACTTACAGGCAAATAAAAAACTTGGGTGGTGCTTGAAATGCAAGAGAGAAACATTGGTGTCGTTAAAATAGCTCACATCAATCTTAAGATGCAGCTTCAAAAAATTAAGAAGGGGGAAATTGTACCCTCAGAAGCTTGCTGGCTGTCTGAGTTTGGTGAGGAGTGTGGCACAGAGGAATGTCAGCTCCAGTGACACTACTCTAGAGGCCTAATAGCAGCACAGGAAGTTTTTCTAAGAGCTTTACAGAAGCTCAGTATGGTAATTACTCAAGATTTGCAAACTCACTGTCTTGTTGAAAGATAATATAAATAGTTCAGTTAAGAGATCACTTCTAGGTGTTTGCTAAAGTTTGTAAAGTAGTCCTATAGAGTTTGCTTTTTAATGCCAGTTTGTAAAAAGTGTAAATATGTATAATGATAATAGTTTTGTTAAGAAATCTCTTCTAGATGTGTGCTAAAGTTTATAAAATAGTTCTATAGAGTTTCCTTTTGAATATAAGTTTGTAAAAAGTGTAAATATGTATAGGGATATTCATACTAGTTGTAAATATGTATAGTAATGTTCATGCTAGAATTGTTTTTATTACTTCACCAATACCTGTCTAGTCTGGACAAATTAGGTAACATTAAATTTTAAAGGAACATGATTCATAAACCAAATCAATCATTAGAAGCATCCTGAAGCTTTTGTCCTCTTTTACCTTCAGATATATTTGAACACTTTTTATGATAGCCCAAAATATAATTATATGGTCTCAGTGGCCCCTGGAAGTCATAATTAGGGGAGCTTTTCTGTCTTCTTCCTAGAAGTTCCCACTCCTCCTCCTCTGTTTCTGTTCAGAAATGGGTAGGCCTCCCACAATGAGTTAGTTTTTACAGAAATTCTACTGCTATGGTAGGAACACATGTATACATGAGCTACTTAAACAGCTAATTATGTCTTTATAATTAGCATGGGTTTTTGTTTACTTGAGTGGATACTTTGAAGTGTTTTAAAATGAGTGCTTTCTCCTGGGAATCAAAATCATCTCTTGAAAATTTTATTGACACTAATAATTAGCCTCCTAGGTTCTTTGTGTATTAACAATGAAAAAGTTAATTGCTCTAATTTTTAAATTAATGAAGTTTAATTCTGATTTTATTGTACTCAATTTCTTAATGAATATAACCATGTAGAAAGTCTTGCCTTTGTGGGGAATATCTGTTAGGAGGGAGTTTTGATTTAGAAGAGGGCTTAGTGCAGCTAAGACTGCTGTAGTCATCTTAGACACATTCCAAAAAGAATATTACATCTTTATTATCCTCTAGTCCTTTACTGGGAGGTGTGGCAGCCTAGGCATCACTGTGGATGTTCCAACTATTTGCAGTCTCTTAGTAGGGACCTGAGTCAGAGCTGAGTTAAGCTCTGTACCCCCTCTTGCCAGAGGCTGGTAGCCAAAGATGGGCAACTTTCTTCTTGATAGCTTCCTAAATGTATGTATGTAAAATTAATCCAAGAAGGACGACCTAAGACAGGCACAGTCTATCTGAGGGGTTTGGGGAGCCCTTTATTCTATCAAGAGGGGGGAGTTGTGGAGGCCCACAGAGGTTTCCTAGTGAGATCTGAGCTTGCTTTACCCAGCAGGGCTGCATTAGAGGATGACTTGACCACATGTGTGGTTACAAGTTGATTGGAAGGATCTGCACTTGGCTGTGCTAGGGGAGGTCTTTTGCTCCTCCCATCAGCATTGTTATAAAAAGCTCTTTAGAAGAGACAGAAGGGGCTGGTGGATATCGACCCAGGCCCTCCTGAGGCTATCCTGTGTTTCTGTTTCTGTTCCCTCTATCTTTTGATCTAAATATTTCTTCCTCCTCCTTCCTCACAAGTAGCCTGGGAAAAAGTTGAGAACAGGCCTCTCACAGACAAAGAGATAGGCCTCCCACACTGGGGGTGGCCTTTGAGGTCTCAGATGTTCAAGCCAGGCCCAGTGTCATTCTCTTTTCCTGCTGCCTGTAAATCCAGATAGAGAACTCTCAGCTACCTCTCCAGCACCACGTCTGTCTGCACGCCACCGTGCTTCCTGCCATGATGATAATGGACTAAACCTCTGAACTGTAAGCCAGCTCCGATTAAATGTTTCCCTTTATAAGAGTTTCTGTGGTCATGGTGTCTCTTCATAGCAATAAAACCCTAACTAATACAATGGTATTATCTCCGTCTGTTGCTGTCCTTTTATTTGGAAGCCTCGCCTGAGGTGGCTCTCTGCTCTGCTCAGGACTCTGTCCGTGGGGTTGCTCTAGCTGACTGCCCCAATGGGGCTACCCCAGTCTGTTGGGGGGTATTTGATCACACTGTGAACACTGAGTTTGTATTCTTGTTAATTAAATAAAATTAACCTTGGGTTAGAAGGCTGTGTTAGCAACTAGTTGACAGAAAGTAATCATAGAGCCTCAGAAGGCCTCCAGGAGAGATAGAGAGACACAGGAAGTAGGAGGGTAGGGTTTGGAGTGGTGCAGGTTTTTTGGTTTGGCAAAGCAGAAGCACAGGTCTTCTATGGATGCCAGCAAGGAGAGAGGGTTAGGTAGTTGCTACTCAGCCTCTCTGAGCTCACAGGTTTTTATCCCAGCCTTTGAATTTCGAGTCTTGTTTATGATTAGAATGTAGAGATTTGGCTAAAGTTACCTTTAGGAGCAGCGGCAGGGCCAGCGTCTGCAGGAGCAGAATTCTCTCCAGGCCACTGCTAGAGGAGCAGGCCGGTAACTGCACAGTCGCAAAGGGTGGCTGAGCTAGCAGTGGATTAATGCGCAGCCACGGTGTCAAGGTTAAAACAGCATTTGGCATCCCACACTGGGTACCATTTGCAGTTGACTTCTTCTTTGATCCACCAACCAGCTCCCCAATAAAGACAAAGAGACTTATTATTAATTATGAATGCTCAGCTTTAGCTTAGGCTTGTCCCATTACCTCTTTTGACTCAATTTAACCTGTTTCTATTTATCTATGTTTTGCCTCGGATCTTTTTACCTTTCATTCTGTATGTCCTACTTTCCTGCCTCCTCCATGTCCAGCTGGCCCCTTTGTCTCCCTGGCATCTCTTTTCTTTCTTCCCCTGAGCCTAAGTTCCTCCTCCTACTCACTCTCCCTGCCCGGAAGTCCTGCCTATACCCCCTCCCTCGATATTGGCCATTCATCTTTTTATTAGACCAATTGGGTGCCTTAGGCAGGCGAGGTAAATCAGCAACACATCTTTACATAATTAAACAAATGCAACACATCTTTTAAATAATATTTAAATGAATGGTTTAAAGATTTAAATAGTTAAACAAATAATCCGCAATACCAGTCAATGTTTGTGGGATGTTTTGGGCACCCGATTTTATGATGTTTTGCCATCTATCTATCTATCTATCTATCTATCTATCTATCATTTATCTATCATCTATCTCTTGTTATTTATTCTTTTACTTTGGCTGGCTGTATACTTAATCAATTCACTCATTTCAAAGCCAACGTATGGCTATCCTAGATCGTTCTCTGGACCATACAAAACATAATAATAACAACAACAAATTCTCCTCTATCAGTAACTAAAGGCCAACCTAAAATTTAATTCATCAGCATATTGCTCATTTGGGAAAGGCAGTGTCTTTCCAGAAAGGGACCTTGGTGAAGACACAACTTCAATAGGGGAGGATGTGGACACCTTTAGTTATGCCCACTGCAGGAACTGAATGAGCCCCCTCAACGAGAGCACCCACCCAGGCAGATGCTCTTCATGGACAGACACAGGATAGGGAATTACATCATGGAGCTCTAGAACGCTGGGTACCCTGGTAAGATGCCCTGCTTTTTCTTTTAGGGAAATGTATCCTTAACTTATCCAAAGATACATTTAATTTATGTAACAGTCTTGTTTGTGACCTCTCCTTGATCCATGGTCCCGGGATGTTTATACCAAACCAGAGAACCTTGAATTTGACCTCAGAGCTCAGGTCACAGTAAAGAAGGTGTTTGTAGTTTTGCACTGGCCCTGGGAAGAGAGAATGAGAAAAGTGGCTCGCACCTTAGGCAGGTGCTGCAGGGAGCTGGCTTGGACAGAGCTCGGTACCCTTGGTGGACAGGCAATGCAGGCACAAGGGCCCTTTGGCCCAACAGTCTAGGTCAGGGACAGGCCATAGACTGATCCTTTCCTCCCTCCCTCTCTGTCTCTCTCTCTAGTTTGGGGGCTCTGGCTACTCATAAATGGGACCTGAGGTAACTACCTTCAGTTGCTCTGCTTTCTTCCCTCTGCCAAGCACAATCAGTTCCTACTATGTTCAGGGAGTCGCAGTTACTGCCTGGAATGGTCCCTTGTTTTACAAACAGGAAAGTGACTGTTGCTTTTTTTTAAATATGCATTATCACCACATCCTAATTCTAGAGACTTTAGAAAATGGGAAAAAATCATCCATAGTTCCATCCCCAAGGTTAGCCATGGTCAACCTTATGTCTAAATTCTTCCTACCATTCCTTGCTCTCTCCTGCTCTTAGTCATGTGCTGAGATGGGATTTAGTTTCGTGTGGCTCCAGTACTGCCCACCTCCGGCCAGGGAGTCGTAGCAGTGGCTTACTTTGGAGAAGAGCCAGTCTGGGGCTTGGACTCTTGAGGTTGGAGGAGAAGACAGCTCTAGGCTCTGCGCTGCTTCAGGAGTAGACCTGACCTGACAGGCAGGGCCTGCTCCACAGTTCTGGGGAGAATTCTGTGTGCTTCCCACAAAGCTAAGGCCTCAGACAGTGATGCTGTGCTCTTGGCCTGCTGTGTCCTGACTTAGTAACTGCTGTCATGGAGAAGGCCATATGTCTACCACCACAGCCCCTCCCCCTGCAAGTGGCATCGATGCTGAGGGCCCAGAAGCTGCATTTCAGAACTTTTCCCCTTCCTCAGGGTACTGGGTTCTATATAGAGAATTTGAAAGCAGCGGCTCTCGGTGTTCAGCAGTACTCTTGACTATACTTGGTGATTCAGTTATCCAAAGATGTCATTGTCCTGGTGCTCAGTCCCCACTTCCTCCGCTTACTGCTCTCCAGCAGTTTTGGCTTTTGTGGTGCTGCCGTACCCATGAAATGCACTTGACTTTGGCATTGCCAATCGGCTCCCTCTGATGGTATTGCCAATCGGTTCCCTCCACAGTCTCAATTCCAGGCGTCTGACTCTCCTATCACCATCGCCTTTTTCCAGCCCAGTCTCTTTATCCACAGATTCTTCTACCTCACGGGGCCCACCGCTGCTGGATCTCCCACATTTTCATTGTCGCTTATTATAACCACAGCTGCACACTGCCCTCTCTGTGTCTGGTCCCCGCCATCATCCCACCCATCAGTTGGCAGCCAACCCCCTTGGACCCTTGCCTCCCTTCACTGCCCCTGACTGGCAAAGCCAGCGTCCTGGCTCGATGCCACTCAGCTCACTGTACCCGATCCTTTCCCCAGGGTAGCTACTGACCCCCTTTCAAGACTTTCGTCACTACCTGCAGGTCTCTGCTGCTTGTCTGGCTCTCCTGTTCCCATGACACCACTTTTCCCACTACTCTCCAAGACGATAATTCCACTTTCAAACCCTCAACGCTTCCTCCCCCGTGGTGGCTCTAGGCTGGTGACCTCACTTCCCACAGCACTGAGCTAACACAAGGGACAGTGGGCCAGCAGGTTCTCAGCGTTTCTAACATCTCCTCCACCTGTGTCTGTCTGTCCGCCTTCTTTCCTAATGCAAAGTGTGCAGTTCCTCAGCAAGGCAAGATACCAAACTGGGCCTGGATCCTGATAGGCAGCTCCAGCTTCACGCGGGAGACTGGCCAGTCTGCAAACTCTTCAGCTCACTCTGGATCCCCGGAACCAGAACCTCTGGGGTGGGGCCTGGCGATTCATTTGAACTTGTTCTCCAAGAGACTCTGAATGGACAATGTGGCACAGCTTCTCATGTGGGGCATGACCCTCTGTGGAAGTCGTTCTCAGCCTGTGGGTCACGACCCCTTTGCGGGTCAAATGACCCCTTCACAGGGATCAAATATCGGACATCCTGCACATCAGATGTTTACATTATGATTCATAACAGTAGCAAAATTACAGTTATGAAGTAGCAACAAAAAATGATGTTATGGTTGGAGGTCACCAAACATGAAGAACCATATTAAAGGGTCACAGCGTTAGGAAGGTTGAGAACCACTGCTCTATGGGGTTGTGTATCTGATGCAGGAATCAGAACACATCTGGCAACAGTAATGGATTTCTAAACATGCGACAACCATTCATTCACAAACAGGTGATGAATCCCAGGTGTTTCTAGCAGCGCTTCCCTTGCTGTGTCATACATGGGCACTGCAGCCTTGGTTCTGAGCACACACCTTGAGCACCGTGTCCCTCATGTGCCCTCGCACCACACCATGCCAACAAATGCTGCCCGGAATACCTCGGCTCAGACGCGAGGCCATTGTATGCCAGGAACTGCAAAGTTTCTACTGTATGGACAGTTCTGCTCCTACAGAAACGTGATAGCTTAATTACAGTCCACGAAGGCTTCAGATCAATCACAATCATCATTCCTCAGGCACCCACCCGTGCACATACCCATGCCTCTTAGCACCTAGCTCTACAGAATATTTATTTATTTACTTGCTTATTTCTTTGTTTTTCCAGAATATAAGCCGGCCAGGGACTTGAACTGGTTCATTCTGTGTCTCCAGGACACAAGATGCTCAACTCATTCTTGCAGTGTTGGATAGTCTGTCTCTATTTTAGATGTTCACTGAACATTTGTAGACAGAAAGTATGGTTGAGCTGGACAGCCATAGCCTCATTGGCCCAGATGAAGGAACCAGTTTTGCCAGTTGAAATTTGCACGTATGATTCATTTCCGGGGAGTCCATTGTCCTTTTTCACTCCCCCGGTGAATTTCATCTTAACGGCCTTGTCCTCACAGCGACTCGTCCACTTCAAAAACATTGGCCTTGCCAGTGTTCAGTGACATCCTACTTGAAGCTACAGCAAGTTCTTTCTCTGTGGCCCCCAAGGCTCTCCTTCACATCACAAGGAGAGTGATGCCCTGGCTTAGATCTTACCAGAGCCTAAAGGAATGTATCTGTTGGGTTCCACTTTTGCAGAAATGCAGAAGGGAAACCATGAAGCCACGACAAGTTATGTCAGAGGCCTGCAAGACTGCTCAGTCCCAGAATCCTCTGGGAGGGATGAGCAAGAACAACAGGTTGCCCAAGGGGCCCTTCTTGCTGGTGTCCCTGCTTTCTGAACCAGCAGTGGGGAAGCTTATTGGAACCAGAACACACAGGCTTGGCTGATGAAAAGCCTGTTTATTCCTAGGACACTGGACACTTTGTTCAGGAAGCGTCCATCCATTTGGAAATGTTGCCCTTGTCCTGGTGCCAAGGCCAGTGCCTGCTGAGGCTATCAGCAGCGTGTGTGCCAGCTCTGGTGGGGCATTTTGTTAGGTGTGTGGCTTCCCTGGGAAGTGACTAAAGAACGTGGGATAGCTAATTTGTGTTTAATGCTCTCCCCGCATGCATTCATGATGTTCCATTTTTATTGGGACTTTAAGAGGAAAAACATATAGAATGAATAGCTAGGTTAGAGCACAATGAACTGCTTTAAAAGGGAGTTGTGAGTGACATCGACTCACTTCATAGTTCTTCACAGACTCTCAATTATTATAATATACTCATCTTTTCAAAGCATTGGACAGCTTTCAAAAATGTCTATATTCAGTCTCTCCACTGAGGCTCAACTCATCCTTGTAAGGCAAGGTTGTACGGTCCCCTGGTGGGCGAGAAAACAGGTTCTGGAAAGAGAAATGGCTTGTCTCCAACAAAAATCTCGTAATTAAACATGGCGGAATGCACATCAGCACCCAATCTTTCCCAGGCCAGGTTTGGTGTGCCTGTCCCATCATGGTGAGCTGACAGATAGAGGTGGGTGTGTGGAGAGGAAAGGTCTCACAGCTGTGAATGTGTGTGACGCTGTATTAGCTGTGCCTTCGAGTGAGTTGACCTAGGTGATAAACGCAGTTTCTCTCTCTGAGCAGACAATGATAGTTCACTCAGGGTGGTGACGCCCAGGGAGGCCAGCATTCCATGAAACAGCCCATGGCTCTTGAGGGGGCTGCTGGAGAGTATCTTTCTAGCACCAGCTGCACTGTATGGGCCCATTGCTGACATGAGCAAGCAAAGGCTGTAGTCTGTAGGAGTGGTCTGGTCCTATCTGTCCCCTCCCTGGTGTGGTACACATGCCCACATTTTATCATGATCTGACAATGCAGGCTGATCAAGTTTGGGAGTGCCAGAAAGCTGAAGAGTGTAGCTAACAATGATGAAAGACATTTTTCTGGAAGACCTTGAGACTACTGGGAACATTTAGTTGGAACCTCTGAGGTGAATGGACAGAACTCTATGTGGGTTTAACAGCAGCTGTACTATGGACAGTATTTGTTTCAGTCTTTATTTATTCCTAGGATCTGAGACAACTAAATCTACATGTTTCAGCTGAAGATTTAGGAGTTTTCATTTCCTGGGGGCTCCACATGACATGATTGAGCAAAGACGCTGTCACATCTGTGGGTTCTCCTGACAGGCAGAGACCTAGTGCCAGGACCCCTGGGGCTCATGTGCATGGTCATTTGAGTACCCGCTCGGTGCAAATGCATGATAAGCTTACTGGCAAACTGGGAGACAGTGAGTGTTTGGGAATCCAGGTCCACACCAGGAAGTCCTGCAGCCTGGAAAGGTGAGTGCTCCATGGCATGTGGTGCTTTCTATAAAACTGAGTGGTCAGCAGATGAGAAAACCAGCTGCAGGAATAAAACTAGGCTAGTGAGTGGAAGTCAGAGGAAGGAAGGTTCAGCTGTAAACAAAACAAAACAAAACGCAGAACCAAAAGCCACACAGTCCAGAGAGTTTCTTCTCACCAGATGGGCTGGGACAGCCTGGCCAGCTGTAGGGGCTGTCTGTGCAAAGGAAAACTGGCACAAGAAATAGTCTATTGGTTTGACATTTTATAATAAAAACCTATCAGGATGTCTATACATTCACCAGAAACCATATCAATGCTGGGGGATGGCTCAATGTGTAAAATGCTGGCTGTCCAGGCCTGATGGAGTCTTGATTCCCCAGCGCCCACATGGTGGAAGGAGAAAAATCATTTCCCACAATGTGTCTCCTGACTTTCACTGTGTGCTGTGGCATGCCCCCCCTACACACACACACTCACATACACACACACACACAGAGGGGAAGGGGCAAGTATGCACATGTAAAAATAAATGAATAAATAAATAATTTTTAAAGTTGAAGAAAGAAAGAAACCACACCATACTGTAAAATTCCTGCTAGGATTTCTCAAGTGGACCAAACAAAAGCCACACATTGAATACTTTCTCTCTCTCTCTCTTTTTTTTTTTTAAGATTTATTTATTTTTTTTTTAATTTTTTTTTTGTTTTGTTTTTTCGAGACAGGGTTTCTCTGTGTAGCTTTGTGCCTTTCCTGGAGCTCACTTGGTAGCCCAGGCTGGCCTCGAACTCACAGAGATCCGCCTGCCTCTGCCTCCCGAGTGCTGGGATTAAAGGCGTGCGCCACCAACGCCCGGCTAGATTTATTTATTTATTATGTATAAAGCATGTATGTCTGCAGCCAGAAGAGGGCATCAGATCTTGTTACAGATGGTTGTGAGCCACCATGTGGTTGCTGGGAATTGAACTCAGGACCTCTGGAAGAGCAGTCAGTGCTCTTAACCTCTGAGCTATCTCTCCAGCCCAACTTTTTTTCTCTTGTTTGCTGCTGGGGCTGGCTCCCAGGCCCTTGTGCAAGCTAGTTGCGCTAACACAAAAGCTGCATTCCCCAGCCCGCATGGCATCTTCAGCCATCCTACCCAAACCACCTGTTGCTAATCTGCTGAGTCCTGTTTAAAGTGTCCATGAAAAACCATGGCTCTCACCTCAAAAGGGATAAGAGAGAGTTTATTCTGGAGCCAATATGAACAACCATGGCTTGGGAATAGTCTCGGGTTGTTTTGTTTGTTTGTTTGTTTGTTTAAACACCATGTTCTGATAGAGTAACATTTCCAAGAAGCTTTATAGCACTAGAGCAGGAGAGCCATAAGTCAAGACACTTTTTGCTCACATTGGTAGGCAGATCCCAGGAAAGCAAGGATGCAACAGCTGTGGACCTCAGACACTAGCTGGTGTTGTTCTCAGCCTTCTGGTTGGTAGAAGACACTGTGGCCTGTACATCCCGAAGATTTGCCTCATAGCCACAGAGCTGTTAGGCCACATTCAGAAGGGCAATCTTAATGGCTATTAAGGAGGCTAAAGATTGGCTCAGGACTTTGAACATTCCAGTCTCTCCATAGTCACTGAAGTCCCAAGCAGCCTGTGGCCAAGCAAGTGCATCTTCTTCCCAGGAATTTTCATCCATATAAACCGTAGTTTGGTTTGTTTTTCTTCTTTTTAAAGATTTCACTGTTATACTCAACCAGCTGCATACTTTATCTGTTCATTCCCTGAAAACTGTTCCTTTGTACATTAACCCTGAATCCGACTGAACATCATTAGGTCAGGCACCGTGTTGGACTCCGCAAATGCGACGTCATCAAGGTCCTACTGCTTCCAGTCTGTCTGCATTTTGCACCTGTGCCAGGAGGGGTGACTGCTACTCCTGACCGAATTCCCTCCCCATCTCTCTCCTTCTTGTCCATATACCCTGTGCTTAAACATTGCCATCTTCCTGTCGAATGCTGTCAAAGCCTGTACTATCCAGTCCCCCAGTCCCCAAGCCCACTGTAGCCTTAATTCTTTCTGGTGCCGTGGAAGGAGGGAAGTTTCTGGAAAGGGGCTTCCGTGTTCAGCCACTTCCTGCCACTGTGACTCTAGACATAATCCCTGAACTCCAGTGTTACATTGGGACTGGAGCATGAGGAGGAGGAGGAGGAGGAGGAGGAGGAGGAAGAGGAGGAGGAGAAAAAGGAGGAGGAGGGGGGGGGAGGAGGAGGGAGGAGGAGGAGGAGGAAGAAGAAGAAGAAAGAGAAGCAGCAGCAGCTTGGGTAGTTTTGTTGTAAGGAGGGACAGACAGCAAATGAAAAGCAAAGTCTGGCAAAGTGTCCTTGACTTCCTTGGATCAATCCAGAGAGGTTTCAATGACTCTTGGAAGGATTAGGCCAAAAGGCTTCAGGGAAACTTCTGGGCTCTTGTTCCCCTCAGTGGAAACCCTTGAGTAGTTACACACACTCACACACACACACACACTCACACATGGACACGGACACAGACACGGACACGGACATGGACACTTGGGACAGGGACAGAGCTAGGACTGACCTGTCTGGGATGGAGGCAGTGGTCTTCAGAGCACAGACTGCCAAACAAACACTCTTAAAGCATTCCCATCATCGTCCGGAGCACCGAAAGTGTTCAAAACAAACAAATAATAAAAACAAATCAAAACCCTACTCTGTACGATTTCTTTAGGAGAAGACACCATCTCGAGGCTTGTCACCGCCTTCCTGCTGCCTGAAAGAGGTTAAGGTGACGTCACTAACCTATTTGCAGCTGAGAAAACTGTGACTCAGAGTGGCAGAGTGACTTTTCCAGAGTCACATGGTACATGGGGGAGTCAGGATGCTCGTCCTGTGGCAAGGAGAGCCAAGGCAATGGTGACACCTGGGGAACAGTGGCTGTCTTACCTCCTGCTCCTGAGCTCCCACTCTTGCCAACCCAGCAGGATGGCAGGAGCCGGAGTGTGTGTGGACAGGGCCATGCTGGGATCTGAAGAGCCGTGCCAGTGTGTCCAGGAGGCTGCGGTGCAGGACGCAGGGCAGATTGAAGTCTCTAAGACAGTCTCCATCCTGGAAGCAGCATCATGGAAGAGCAGCAGAGGAAGATGGCCGGTCTTCCAAACACGTCTAAGGTGTGTGGAATTAGACACTGGATCTGGCCAGAGAAGTGGCCATTTTCCCTTTCAGTTGCCCAGCACTCATTAACTGGTAACCACATTCCACCTTCCTGCTTGGGAGTTACCACCAACTCCATTCTCAGGCCACTCAAAGAGCTGAATCCACTCCTGGCTCAGGAAGTGGCAGAGTGAGCTCCAGCGAGGGATGCTCAATAAAGCAATTAGCTCAGAAATAGGCAGGGGCCTCACCAGAGCCGGCGGAACCTCCCTCGGGTGCTCTAGAACAAAGACACTCATTTTCTGCTGGCTATGGACTTGGACTGGTGTAACCTGTTCGAGAACAGCTTTGGTAGAACAGAGAGACAGAAGGTGGACCCTGATAAACGTCATCTGAAGTCTTACGTACAGGCTGTGGAGGTGGCTCAACCAGTGAGGTGCCCGCCCTGCAAGCGTGAGGACTGGATTTCCAATCCCTGGACCCCAGGTGAAAAGCCCGGTACAGTGGTGCACGTCTGTAACTCCAGCTTCAGGGTGGTGGTGGGGTGGGGGGCACAGCTGGATTCTCGAAGCTCATCAGCCAGCCAGTGCAGCCCAGTCATTGATCTACAGGTTCAGTGGGAGACCCTGTCTCAAAAGATAACAGTGGAGAGCTACAGAGAAGGGATGGCCAACGTTGGATTCCACATGCCTGTGGACATATGTGCACCAGCATCCTCATGCATGTGTGTGTGTGCACACCTACACTAACATGTACATATCCCACAAACCATACCACATTTGTTCATGAACACACACACACACACACACACACACACACACACACACACACACGGAGATAAGTAAATCTTTTTTTTTTTTTTGGTTTTTTTTTTTTTTTTTTTTCGAGACAGGGTTTCTCTGTGTAGCTTTGCGCCTTTCCTGGAACTCGCTTTGGAGACCAGGCTGGCCTCGAACTCACAGAGATCCGCCTGGCTCTGCCTCCCGAGTGCTGGGATTAAAGGCGTGCGCCACCACCGCCCGGCAAGTAAATCTTATATACAGTGATCTTCCTCACAAATATTTTACATGTATGCACCAATAATTTTCGTTTAAATCAATTTGGGTCACATCTTCCCCCAACTGCAGACAATGGGTCTTGTTTCACAAAGTAAGATTATATGTATGTATGCATACACACACACATATAATGTAATATATATATATATATATATATAATTTTTACGGAAAATGTTTATTTTTGCTTATGGTTACAGAGGCGTGAGTCCATTATGGCCGGGAAGCATGGCAGCAGGCAGCGGGCAGCGGGCATGGCTGCAGGAGCAGGAAATGAGGGCTCACATCTCTCACCACAAGCACAAAGTGGAGAGAGTGCACTGGATACAGGGTGAGGCTATAAACTCTCAAAGTTCACATCTAGTGACATGCTTCTTCCAGCAGAACCACACCTCCTGAACCTCCCCAAACAGCACCACCAACCGTGGACCACGCGTTTGAATACCCGCGCCTGTGGGGAACATTTCTCACCCCACTCCCTAGCCCCCCCCTTTCTCATGACCATAACACAATGCAAAATATATTTAGTCCAACTTCCAAAGTCCCCACGTCTTTGGCAGTCTCAACGCTGTCCAAAGTAGCTTCTGAGACTCAAGGCAATCTCTTAATTGCAACCCCTGTGAAATCAAAAAACAAATTGTGTACCTCTACCATATAATGGTACAGAATATACATTATTTTTCCAAAGTGAGTGAATGAGAGCATAATCACAAAATAATAGGTCAAAATCAAACTAAACCCCAGCAGGGCAAACATCAAATCCTGCAGTTCTACGTCTGGTGTCAAAGAGCTTAGTGGACTCTATCTATGTCCCAGCTTTACTGCCTCCAACAGATTTTTTCCCCTGGGCTGGTTACACTCCCTGTATGCGCTCTTCTCTTCAGGTACGACGTCATGGCTCTGGCTTCTCCAAAGGAGAAGCAACCCAGTTCATTCCCCACAGCAACCCAGGTTTCATTTTCACAGCTGCACGCAATGACCACTTGCTGGCCTCTTCCCCTTTTGGGGCTTTCACTCAGGGACTCCCCTGCCGCTTGCTACCTGGCCTCAGCGGCTCTCAGAAACCACAGAACAAGAGCCCACGGCCCCTTCACTCTTACATCGTTCATGACTCTGAACCCAACACCACGAGTGAGCACGGCCAGCTTCCCCTTGCCGGTTGGGATGAACCCTCTCGCTCTTGAACAACAGTGGCAGCAGTTCGTCCGCAGCTTCTTTCTAGGATAGAAAGCCCCGTGGGCCTTCTCCTTTCTCAAGCTGGAGCTCTGAGGGGACTTCACTTGTTCTAGTGTGGAGCAGGCCTCCCCTTAATGGCGCCAATACCATTCACAATCACGCCGTCTCTTCCAGCACAAGCTGTACACTTGTGTCTCCGTCTGCCTCGCTTGCTCTTTTTTATGTAAGCGATAAAGTAACAACCATCAGCGTTTGGTCTCTTAAAATTTCCTCCACCGAAGAAATCTGTCCATTGCTTCTAATTCAGTCTCAGACACGTTCTTAGATCAAGGTAAAAAGGCAGCCAGTTGTTAGCGGCTGTGCTTTCTCAGAAACCTCTTGAGTTAGGCCTCTACAGTACTTCTGCTCTCTCTCACACTACTGTCACCCGAGATCCCCCAAGCATGGCCCTTTAGGCTCTGCTTGTAGCATTCAGTCACTTTCTAGCCCAAAGTTCCAAAGTCTTCCATATTCCTCTCAAAACACCATGGTCAAATTCCACAGCAACAGCCCCACTCCTGGGACTATTGTCTGTATTAGTTTTACACACACACACACACACACACACACACACACACACACACACATATGCACACACACGCCTTACAGCAACAGAAAAACAATATATATAAATTTTGAAACAGTGATGTGCTGTGTATTCCCGGCTGGTCTCATATATAGTCCTGGCTGGCTTGAGCTCCTGACTGCTGGGGCTACAAGGGTGTGTGTGCACATCTGGCTACTCATGAGGTAGGTAGTTGTTAATATCACACATACCAGCACTTAAGGAGCAGAGGCAGAGGACTGCTGAAAACCTGAGGCTGGTGTGGGCTACATGGCAAGACACTGTCTAGTGTGTGTGTGCGCATGTGTGTGTGTGTGTGTGTGTGTGTGTGTGTGTATTTAAACTTTGCATATGTGGTCTTTAGAGTGAAATCATTCTTATATAGAATAATGACAGGAAAGCTTACAGGAGGCTTTTGCCTCTGATGTGTGGGCAGCCAGGTCCAGATGGTCCACTCTTAAGAACAACTGTAAAGGGCTGGGCTATATCCCAGTTACAGGTGCTTCCCCAGTGCATCCTACACTTGATCTCCACCACTTTAAGAACAAAACAAGAACAACAACAACCATCAAAGCACAGGAGAGCCGCTGTTTGGTACCATGGAAAAATACCCAGGCAGCCAGGATTGAAGGGGATGGTCCCTGAGAAAGGAACACAATTCTAATGGAGAGCCCAGATTTTTGTTGAAAGTAACAAGCTAATTTAAAATTGTATATATTTATAGGAAAAGGCAAAAGCCCAAGAATAGCACAGACTGTCCCAAAGACATAAAAACTCTTTCTTTCTTTTGGTTTTTTGAAATAAGGTTTTTCTGTATCACCCTGGCTGTCCTGGAACTTGCTTTGTAGATCAGGCTGGCCTGGACCTCATAGAGATCCGCCTGCCTCTGCCTCCAGAGTGCTGGGAATAAAGGCGTGTGCCACCACACCTGTTTCTTATTATGAAGGCTTAGCCTGGCATTGCCACAGCATAGACAAGTAGCCCAACAAAATAAAACAAAGAGCCCACACACAAGGTAAGACATGGTTTTCAACAAAGGTGCCAGCACAGTGCAATGGAAAATTGTAGCCTGTTCAAAAAATGTCGTGGAGTCAACTGAATGTATTTCTGAGGGAAAAAAAATGACCATGGTCCCATCTCACACAATGCACAAAAATCAGTTTCAGGTAGGTTATAGACATAACTGTGAAGAATAAATAATAAGGCTTCCAAGACATAACATTAGAGAATATCAGGCAGAGGGTGGTGGCGCACGCCTTTAATCCCAGCACTTGGGAGACAGAGGTAAACGGATCTCTGAGTTCGAGGCCAGCCTGGTCTACAGAGTGAGTTCCAGGACAGCCAGGGCTGTCTCTAAAAATAAAATAAAAATAAAAATCTTTAGGGGCTGCAGAGATGGTTCAGGGGCTGAGAGCACTGGCTGCTCATGCAGAGGACCCAAGTTCAGTTCCCAGCACCCACATGGCAGCTCAGAGCCGTCTGTACCCCAGTGTCAGGTGATCTGGCGCCTCTTCTCAGGCATCAAGCATGCGCAGCATGAACTGTGCATATACAAATGCAGGGAAAACCATCACACATACAAGATGAAATCAATGTTAAAAAATAACAACATCTTCAGGAGCTGGAAAAGCAGCGTGGGGGTTAGGAGCACTTATACGTGTAAAAGAAAGGAAGGAAGGAAGGAAGGAAGGAAGGAAGGAAGGAAGGAAGGAAGGAAGGAAGGAAGAAAGAAAGAAAGGAAGAAAGGAAGAAAGAAAGAAAGAAAGATTTTAAAACATTTAAGGAACATCTTTACTGCCTCAGTATAAGCACTGGTTTCTTTAATGAATCAGAAAACACACTATCTTAAAGGGAAATGGTAAACTAAATGGCATTTAAGCTATTAAAATATCAGTCAGTCGAACTAGACTTCTTTAAAAACAAAATATTAATTCATTACAAGAAACTACAAGTAAATGTAAACACCAGTCGTAGTTAGAAGATATTTGCTGTTTGACAGTGGGCTTGACTGGAAAGGCTCTCCACAGGTTTCTGAGAGGGCTGCAAACATCTCATTGTTAAAAAGAAGTCCAAAGATTTCAACTGCACTCCACGGAAGAGGGTTTCTAAACGGCGGTGAAGATACCGACAAGACAAGCCGGCAGACACGCGTCAATGCCACAATGAGACAGTACTCCGCATTTGTAAGGACCAGGGAAATAAAGGATTGCGTTAAAGACTCAAGCCGTCTGAGCATTCCAAGCTCTCATGCTCTGAGGTGGATAAAAATGAGCAAGCAGCGCAGAACCTGCTCGGTGATGTGGATCAAGTCAAACGCCTCCTGATGAACAACCGTACTCCTGGGTGTAGAGCCCACATTAACATTTTCCTTCAAGTTTCTCATTGTATCAGTTTTTATTTTGGGTTCCTGAATGTTCCTGAATTTGTTGCCACATAGCTTCCTCTGCATCTGTTTCTAGCTGCTAGATTTTCATCTGGCTTATACCTTTAGCCTTCTAGAACACCATCTTGCTTGATGCCTGTCACTTTAACAAGAAATCTGGTTTGACCTAGGGAACGGCAACCCTTCCTCCCTTTCTGGTTATTCACTTTTACATTGTAGTTTTGACAATCCTGTTCCCTTCTGGTCATTATAGGCCTGTCTACTCACGTTGACCCCACCATCGGCGGCTGAGGCCCCGGTCTTCATCTCTGTGGCTCATGTCTCACTACAACTGGGAGGGGGACTCCCCCACCCCACCCCCGCCCCCTTCTTTCTTATGTCTGGCTGTGGGACAGAATTCAGCAAAGTGATCTGGACACTTAGTGAGCCAAACTTTTCCCCAGCTCTTTCCATTTCAGTGTACACAAGTTATCTTAAGGAGCCAAGCTAGTGTGGGTTCAGGCGACCCTCAGGAGAGTTACAACTAAATTCTCCCTCCCTCCCTCCCTCTCTCTCTCTCTCTCTGTCTCTCTCTGTGTGTGTGTGTGTGTGTGTGTGTCCCTCCCTTCCTCCTTCCCTCCATTCCTTCTTTCCTTCTTTCTTTGAAACAGCATGTTACTGCTTTGTCCAAGCTGGTCTTCAATTCATGACATAGTCTAGATTGGTCTAGCGTTTGAGATCCTCCTGCCTCAGCTTACTGTGTGCTGGGGTTACATATATGCACCACACCTAGCCAATGTGCCTCTCTTCTTACTCTTCCCAGCCTTTGATTGCCTCCTGACCGGTTCTCCCTCCCTTCTACCCGTCCAAGGTCTTGTTGTCCTCAAAGCCCCCTCTGAGTGTCCACTGTTAGACGAAGCCATTCCTCTTGATGCTGACCCCCGGAACCTCTCTTTCCATTTATACCCAATGCCCCCACCCCAGATCATCTTGGATGCAGATAATAGAAAGCAGTTAAAAACACCTTAAGCCATAGGAACGTGACTCACATACCAAATCCAAAGGGTCAGTGATTTCCGGATTGGCTAACTCAGAAGTTCAATCATGTCGTAAAGGCTTCTCGGTCTTCTTGCTTTCCACTCTGCCAATCCTTGTTCTAACATTGGAGAGGCAGTAGCTTCCTAGTGTACCCAAAGGATCCAATAGCTGATGGGAAAAGAGAGTGGGAACTTTAACAAAATACAGACTTTAAGAGTTTTCTTTGTCATTTAATGATATAGACATTTCCATACATATTACAATGTGCAATGGTTGTATCATGGCAATTTACATATTCATTACATGAAAGCAATTTCATTGTGCTGAGGCCGTTCAAGCTCCTCTCTGCTTGCTTTTGTTTTTATTTTTGTTTATTTATTTGTTTATTTTGAGACAAGGTCTCACTATGTAACCCTTGCTTGCCTGGAACTCACTATGTAGATGTGGTTGACCTCAAACTCTTAGAGATCCTTCTGCTTCTGCCTCCTAAATGCATACACCACTAAGTCAGCATCTAGCAATATATTTTTTAAAGATTAACTTTATTTTAAATTACATGTCTCTCTATGTGTGTATGTGCACATCTGTGGGGATGCTCCCAAAGGCCAGAAGAAGGTATCAGATCTCCAGGGAAGGGATAGCTGTGGCAGCGTAGTCGAAAGGCTAAGGCTGGTGAGGCCAGGAGCTTCAGAAGCCAGCTAGGTCAAAGGACTGTGAACCAGTACTACTCTCCCGAGGAACCTCGCTCGGGCTTTCCATCCTTGCACTTCCCAGCTATTCTAAGAACTGGAATAACCTGGGCTGGGCATGTAGTTCAATTGGCAGGACTGGCCTGGCAGCATGCCAGCCTTGCTTTGACCCCCAGCACCCTATGAACCAGGCATGCTGGTGCACACCTGTAATCCCAGCACTCTGCAGGGAGAGACAAAAGCATCAGAGGTTCAAAATCACCTTCGGCTGCATAGCAAGTGCAAGTTCAGCCGACCCACACAGCTAAATGGGTCTGCAGGAGACCCTGACTCAAAGCAAAAACCAAGAGTTGGAATCTCATTTGTTATTAGTCAATAGTCAATATATCCCCCCTTTCAAATGTTGGTATTATTTCTTACAAAATGCTACAAGTACCAGTACAGTTTAACGACATATGTTGATAGCTAGTATAATCATATAACTCCATGTATGTCTGTGTATGGATATGATTGCATATGTGATGCTGATGTCTATGTGAGAGATAGACAGACAGACAGACAGACAGACAGACAGATAGATAGATAGGGAGAAAGGGAAATCACTTAGAGAGACATGGTGGATTTAAAATATGTTTGCAAATTATTTTACACTTCTTCATTCAGAGATCGGGTATGTTCCCTCTTGAATCTGGGCCTTAGTGGTTTGCTGGCCTGTCTCAGTGACTGGTTGGCCAATAGAACAAGGGGACATTATGCTATGCATTCTGACATAATAAAAGTGACAGTGCAGCCGCCATCCGCTCTCTGAGGGGTCTCAGTCTTAGCTCTGAGCCACCATGTAAGAAGTCAAAGACTGCTAAGGCTGGAGGAGTCTGGCCTCACTGTGAGTCCAGGTGCAGGTGTCCTTGCTAATAGGCCCAACCAAAGTTGCCACCAACAGTTGCCAATAACCACCAGACACAAGTGACAATGGAGCACATGAAGAGGCTGGTCCCACAGAATGATAGCTGCAGGATCTCCATGACTTGGGGCAGCAGCAGGATATCGAGAGGAGTTCCAGTGAGGGTCCAGTGATGATGGTGTGCCTGAGGTCTTGACCCAGACGGATGACTCATTGCAATGAACATTTGCGGCGGGGCTGATTGGACAAAAGGGCGTACTGCATGACAGCACAGCTTCCAGTGCAGACAGGACAGATGAAGAGGTGTTGGAAATACAGAGGAGCCAGGTGGGTCTTTTGCTTGTTTTGTTATTAATTAATTTTTTTTGGAGGGGAGTTCTTTTTGGGGGAATTCTGCAGGGGTTAGGGGTGGATATGGAGGGACTGGGGGTGGGATTGGGGTTCATGATGTGAAATTCCCAAAGAATCAATAAAGAATTATGTTATTAAAACAAAGCAAAACAAATATGTCTTCAAATTTTGGATTGGAGCATTTATACAGCACAGGGATCAATCAGTCAACCAACCAACCAAACAGAATTAGCATCCTTAAAATCAAGTGAATTTGAATTTAACACAAGACAAGAGTATGGTATTTTATAATGTCAAAAATGTCAACCACAGGAAGCTCTAGGAGCTGCAAATAAGTTTGAAGAATAATTATGTAGCAAAATCACAATGAAAAAAGTCAATAAAACAACAAAATGAATACAATAAAAATTACAGAAAATAAAAGAATGAGAAAGAAAAATATTAGTGATAGAAGATTTTAATTATTTGATATAAGACTATGAAAAGTACAGAAAAATGAGAATACTGGCCACCAAAATAACATAATAAATTAAATAGGTCCTGCTGGGTATGGGTTGCATATCTACAATCCCAGCTATTTGGGATTATGGCAGGAAGATTGTGTGTGGTGATATAATTGTGTACCCCAATAAAACTTGCCTGGGGATTAGAGGACAGAGCCAGCCACTGGATTAGACATAGAGGCCAGACAGTGGTGACACACACCTTTAATCCTATCACTGGGGAGGCAGAGATTTATCAGGATCTCTGTGAGTGTAAGGGCCACACTGGGAACAGAGCCAGGTGTGGTGGCACACGCCTTTAATCCCAGCACTTGAGATCTCATGCCTTTGCTTGGGAAGCACACACGCCTTTAATCACAGGAAGTAGTATGGCAGAACACAGAAAGGTATATAAAGCATGAGGAAACAGGAACTCTCTCTTGAGGCTGAGGATTTTGTAGAGGTAAGAACGTGGGTGGGGCGGCTTATTCTGTTTCTCTGATCTTTCAGCTTTCACCCCAATATCTGGTTCTGGCTTTTCTATTAATAAGGCCATTTACAATTCGTGTTACAATTGTGAGCCAGCCTGGAGTACATGGTGAGATGCTGTCTCAAAATGCAGGTGTGTGTACACACACACACACACACACACACACACACACACACACACACTGCACCACCAGAAAATCATTTGAGTATACATATTCAGATGCTAACATGCCAAATCAGAGAATATGTGATTTTTAAAGTATTTGTTCAACAATGAGAGAATTTGTGACTTCATTGGGTTGAAATAACACTTCATTAACTCTCAAATTGTGGTGCTGGACCAGCTAAGATCCTCTGTCAGCAGGACTGGCAAGGTGCCCAGTGTTTGCTATGCAAGCCTGCTGACCTGAGGATCTGAAATCCCAGAACTCCTACTGTGAGATGAGATGTAGGGACAGGAGAACTGGTCAGAACCCAAAGGTCACCTAGCCTGGAGTATGCAGCGTGTTAGTGTCCTGGTTGGGTTTTGTTTGCTTGATACAAACCTACACATATCCAGGAAGAGGGGATTTTAATTGAGAAAAATGTCTCTATAATATTGGCTTGTAGGCAAGCATTTTCTTTGTTAGTGATTGATGTAGGAGGGCCCAGCACAGTGGGCAGTGCCACCCTTGGGCAGGTGGTCCTGGGTGCTATAAGAAAGCAGGCTGAGCAAGCCATGTGGAGCAAGCCAGTGAGCAGCACTCTTCTGTGGCCTCTGTATCAGCTCCCGCCTCCAGGTTCTTGCCTTAAATTCCAGCCCTGACTTCCCTCAGTGATGGCATGTGACCTGAGAGCTGTAAGCTGAAATAAACCTCCTCCTCCTCCGTGAGTTGCTTTTGGTCATGGTATTTTATCACAGCACTAGAAACCTTAACCAGTACAGGAAGACACAATAAGAAAGACCATGCCTCAAAAACAAGGAGAGAATGAACTCTCAAAAACTGTCCCCTGACCTTCACACACACACACACACACACACACACACGAGATAAATTTTTAAAAGTCTCTAACAGCATTTCCATAAAACTAAGAAATTATTTTTAAGTAACTGTAAATCTAAGACCTTACTGTAGAAAATTGAAATTCTCCATTAGCTGCGTTCAACAAAGCAACTAGAAGGCATGGGAGATCTGCACAGTAGTGGCATTCTACATGTGCTGGAATTCTACGTCCCAGCTCTTTGGACGACAGTGCTGGAAGACTTTGAGGCCTATGCTATGTAGAGAAACCTATATCCAAAAAAAAAAAAAACAAAAAAAAAAAAAAAAAAAAAGTCCGGAATCTATGGGAATAGACAAGTTAGTGCTCAGAAAGAAATCCAAAGACCTTCATATTTTAAAAAAAAATGAGAAACAAAGGTAGATTAAATGTCTACTTGTGAAAAATGAATAAAATTCAGATAGATATATGGAAAAGAAAATCTGAGTAAAGACACATGCTTAACTTCTTACATTAGAATCCAGGAAAAGGGTAAAACTGATGAAATCTAGAAATATAATTAATTTAATCAAGAAAAACATAAGGAAGTTTAACTACACAACATTGTAAGAAATGAAGTTGAAGGATCAGCCAGCTGTTTGTTTAATGTTTTGTACATAAATGATAATGGATTTCCTAGAAAATAAAAATTGTCCAAAGTGGTCAGAACGGAAAGGAAATCTAAACAGACCAATGGACATGAAAGAATTTGGAAATGTTTTTAACAAGCTGGACCCCAAGAGCCCCCACCCAGTTCCTTAGGCTAATTCTTTTTGTTTGTTTGTTTGTTTGTTTTTTGAGACAGGGTTTCTCTGTGTAGTTTTAGTGCATGTCCTGGATCTCGCTCTGTAGACCAGGCTGGCCTTGAACTCACCGAGGTCCACCTGGCTCTGCCTCCTGAGTGCTGGGATCAAAGGCGTGTGCCGCCGGCCGCTGCCGCCGCCGCCACGACCTCCCGGCTTCCTTAGGCTAATTCTATGAGACTTTTTAGGAGCTTGTTATTTCAATGCAATTTAAACTATTTCCAAACAAAGGACAAAAATGGAGCCCAGTGTTACAATGATATTAAGTCCCAATGAGAGGGCTGGGACTCAGAAACAGAGTACCTGCCTAGCATGGGTGAGGCCATGGTCAACCCCAGTACAGAAGAAGGAGGAAGAGGAGGAGGAGGAGGAACTCAAGGCAGGGGCCGCAGAAGAGAGCTGCTTACTGGCTTGCTCTGCCTGCTTTCTTATAGAACCCAGGACCACAAGCCTGGGGATGGCCCCACCCACAGTGGGCTGGGCCTTCCCACATCAATCATCACTCAAGAAAATGCCCTACAGGCTTGCCTACATCTTAGTTTTATAGAAGCATTTTCTCAATTAAGATCCCTCTTTTCAGATGACACTAACTTGTGTCAAGTTGACCAAAAAACTAACCAACCGAAAAGGAAACAAAAGCATTAAAAAACACATCCCAATCGCATCTGTGAGTGTTGTAGAATTCAGAATATAAAGCCCCATTAAAGTCAGAAAACAAATAAAAATGTACATTATTACCGTTATTATCTACTAATGTGTTAGAAATATGAAGCATCACAATTAAATTAGAGGGGAAAATTAGAGGTATAAAACCTTAAAAGTGGGAGGTAGAGTTGTTATTTTTTGTGGGTGATACTGTTTACCTAAAAAACAACAACAAGAAAAGCAGACAAATATCTATTCTGATAGGAAAGTTTACCTGAGAAGCAGGCAACAGAGCCAACATTAGGAAATTAATATTCTAATTATGCAAAACAATTATCAATTAGACTATGAGAGAAGAAAAACCACACAGGAAGAAAGACTAAATTATCCTTAACAGAAGGAAAGTCGTGTAAGGCTACGTAGAGAAAATGTAAAAGGTGAATGAACGATCTAAAGAGTGGATGGACATGTCATGTCCTTAGGAACAGTCCACAGTGCAAAGCTGCCTTCTCCCGAGTTACCTGCTCATGTATATAACGAAAAGAGCAAGCTTTAACAGGGCGACAGTCATGGGAAATGTTGAGAACTTCAATGTTGCCTGGTGCGGGGATAGTTCAGTGACACTGTGGAGCCGTAAAAAGAACATCCACATAGTCAGTGTCTTAGTTAGGGTTCCTATTGCTGGGAAGAGACACCATGACCACGGCAACTCTTAAAATGAAAACATTTCATTGGGGCTGGCTTACAGTTCAGAGGTTTAGTCCATTGTCATCATGGCGGGAAGCATGGTGGCGTGCAGTCAGATGTGGTGCTAGAGAGGTAGCTGAGAGTTCTACATCCATGTGTAGGCAGCAGGAAGAGATTGCCACCTGAGACCTCAAAGTTCACCCCCAGTGACACACTTCCTCAAACAAGACCACACCTCCTAACAGTGCCACTCCCTACGGGGGCCATTTTTATTCAAACACCACAGTTAGTGTCTTCATACTGGTGTCCTAGTCACAGAGCAGCATAAGAGGAGCTGTGCCGTGGAGTTGGGGCACAGAGCCTGACTTCTGGGAAGGACAGTGATCAGACAGCCAAAGGGGGAGAACAAATTCCCTTTTCTCAGTGTTAGGATTACAAGTGTGTGCACCCACATCCAGTCAGGAAGGAATATGCGTGTGTGTGTGTGTGTGTGTGTGTGTGTGTGTGTGTGTGTGTGTGTATAAATATATGTGTGTATATATACATATATGTACACATATAGATACATGTATATGTGAATATATATGAGAACATATATAACATATCTCATATATTCTCATATCTATATCCATATATATGTGTATGTATGTATATATTCACACACATATATACATATATACACATATGTGTGTGCTTGTGTATATAAAAAAATATATGTGTGTGTATATATATATATATATATATATATATATATTCTTAATGTGTAGCCCTTACAGGCCTGGGACTTGCTAGATGGACCAGGTTGGTCTTGAACTCACAGAGATCCTCCTTTCTCTGCCTCCTGAGTTCTGGGATTAAAAGCATGTGCCATCATGCCTAGCAAGGAAGGAAGTCCCACTTCTGGGTGGTGTTTTATACGTCTACCACTGTTAATGCCTGGTGGGAGGCAGCCTGCCAGAGGTGCAACCTCAGTGTGGCAGACACCTTCGTGTGGATTCTGAGTGCAGGACGGAGGATGAATTCCTATGGATTGTGAGTAGCAGCTGGGGCCTCAGCAGCATTCCCCTGCGGCGGCACAGTGCAGGGCCGCCACAGCAGGGTCTGCTCTCCGCATCTTCCACTGACGCCCGCAAACGCCCTGCCTGGGCGACGCTTACCTTGATTTTGTAGTTACAGTGAATGTAAGCTTGCCTGCTTTCAGCAACTTCTTTTCCTTGTTCATCTGTTCGTTCATCCAGCCAGCAGCACTTACTAAATCCTGTGCCCTGAGCTACATGCTGGAGATACAAATGTGAGCCGACCAGATGTGGGTCCAGGGGGATGGGCCTGACTGTCCCCTGAGCAGACAGACATAAGTCAAGTGACTGAGGAGGGGTGGTCATTTTGACCCTACTGAACACTCTAGAGATAAAGTGTAGACATCTACCCTTCAGTCTGTGATGTTGGGGACTCCCTAAAAGAAGTGAAATGCTAGAAATAAACACTGACGAAACAAGCATTCAACCCAGGAAGGCAGAAAGAACAAACACAAAAATCATTGTCACCCTGGGAGCTGGGGCTGAGTTCACCCTGCAATTTCCCTTGTCCTTTGAAAATCCGATACCTCTATCAAGACGGAGTGAGCCACCACTGTCGTCTCACATTGTGAGGCTCTCACACAAGGCATGAAACGACTTCCGGAAGCTTTGTGCCCATTTGCATCGATCCTCGGGTCCCTGCAGCTGGCAGAGATGACCGATGGCTTTCCTCTAATTTGCTAATTTCATTTGCCAGCATTGGCATTTCCTCGCTGTTGCACACAAGTCTTTGAACTCCAGAAACGCAGGACATTCTTTGTCCCTTTCTTAGTTAGTAAAGTCTTTTCTAGTCCTTTCTCAGAAGCCAGCCAGAAGTGCCCCATGTGTGTGGAGTTGGGCCTGGCACTCCTGTTATTTGATTAAGCTAACATGGTTTGAATTCCAATCCTTCCAACAGTTGTTGGTTCTTGCTGACTGGCAGCCATCTGTGCGCCATAGAGGAACTGTGGGGGATGCTTGGGGAGAGTCGGAGGATCCAGAGAGGGCTGGGATGCTGCTAGGAGGTAGGGCAAGTGCTTGGCACGTGCAAAGAGGAACTGGAGAAGAAAGACAGGCTTGTACCCAGCCACTGAAACCTGTGCTTCCTAGACCACTGAGCACTGGGAGGCCCGAGGAACTTGCCTGAGGGTTTGGATTCTGAAGGAGGTAAGGTGGAAGTCTTGAAGACTATGTAAAGACAGTGGTAAATGGACAGGTAGTGGAGGCCATGGAGACACAGAACACTTCCAGTTCTTAAGGAGTGGGATGAGACTCATTCGACAATTCTGGCGGGAGGTGAATCGGGCAGATGTGCTGGACTCATGCTCCGGCAGTTTAGACACTGCCCCAAGACTTCGTTCTGTAGAGTTCAAGGAGTTGGTGATGCTTTTAAGTAGGTTTTGTTTTTGTTTTGTTTGTTTGTTTTTGTTTTATCAATGATGGGGGAAAAATGAACTCTTGGAGATTTACTTTCAAGGGAAAGGACCTGAGGAGCCAGCATGTTCTCTCACCTCGCGTTACATCTGGAATAAAACACGGAATTGTAGTTGTAGAGGGCTTGGAGACAGCGGTTCAGTGGAATCTGCTGTTCGCCCGTTTCTAACTACACCACCATCTACAGCACTCTGAGGTGTTGGGGTTGCAGGATGATTTCCTCTGACATACGTTATGGTGGCCACTGAAACATGGACCTTCCTGATCTCAGAAGTGACCAGCTCAACCTTGCACCTAGGCAGGGCTGAAAGTGAGGCAATCTCAGCTCCCTTGTAGGTGGCTGTCCCGAGGCCACACTGTGAGACAGTTGGCTCACCTCACTGGCCTCAAGCTACCAGGTGGAGCAGCCTGCACCATCTGGTCAGGAGAGACTGTCTCCCTGAGGGACAGGTCAGTTTTGGTCTCTCAGAAGCACACCAGTGAGTCCAAGGGTAATAAAAGTGGCTGAACAGACGGGACAAGAAGTGAGAGGGTTCCCAAGAAGGCTCCCTGCCTGAGTGTCAGGACCACTTGTTTAGGAGAGGGCTGCCTGAACCACGTTCCCACGAGAATGTCCTAGGCTGGGGTGGGGAGTGGTTGTTAAGCGGAAGCCTTCTCTGTCTCTGTGTCTCTCTTCCTCACTCCCTCAGTTTTCATTCTTTGGAGGAATATAAATTTGAAGCAGGCTGGTCACCTGCTACCTGGGTTCCAGAATCCTTGTTGGAACACTAAGCAGTCTGCTTTGTCCCAAAGCCTGGATGACACTCTTTGAGCCTGGTGGGGGGTGGGGGGTGAGGGTAGGGTGGGGGGGGAGGCAGAGATCTAACTGGGGCCCTACTTGTTGGCCAAAAGCATACAGTGAAACAGACCGGGCCACCCTTCCCTTCGCCAGCATCCTTTACAGAGCCCGGGTACCGGTAGGCTTCAGAAGACATTCTGTTTTCTAACTCAGGTGAAAGGCTTGAGATCTGCCCAGCACTGGTTCCTTTTTTGCTGAGTCAGTTTTTATAAACACTGAGGAAGCATGCCATGAGCTTCTCAGGCAGGCACACTCGAGGAATTTTGATGCTCCCTAATGATTTAATTTCCCTTTGGCTCCACTAACAGCTGGGGCCAGACAGGCAGTGATGGTGTCTTAGAAATCCACCGGCAGGTTTGCCCCAAAGGGCCAGGAGGTTAGCGCCCCCCTACCCTCCCTTCCCGGTGCCGGGTGAGTGGCTTGGAGGAAAAGCAGAGGTGGCCGCCTTCACTTGTCTCAGCTGTCCTTCGGCCACCCCATCTAGAACTCTCTGCAGCAGCGGAGTGAGGAGGATTCATGCAGGTGTCCCGCCTCGGGCCTGTGTCTGTCCGAATCTTGTTGAGTAGCTGCTGTGGGGGCCGGGTGAGGGCGGGGCCTTGTTTAGGAGAGAATGACCCTTTGCAAATCCCGAGGGAATGTGCTGGCAAGGAAGGGAGATGAGACCCAACAGGGCACAGGCTTGCACCAACACGAACGACTTCTTACACACAGGATGATTTGCAGGGACTTTATTTTCACTGATAATGAGAAACACTCTGCTGTTTAGCAATTCTGCAAGAGGGATCCCAGGGCCGCATGCAGGGAGCAGGCGCAGCCCCGGCTTCTGATTGGAACAGTCCCAGGTGATGTTTCTTCTGTCACTTGTTCTGCTGTCTCCGTGTGCGCCCCACCCCCACCCCATGAGCAGGACACTGAGGGACATTGGATGTTAAGAAACGCAGAAGAAGCAAGTGTCACCTACAGTTCCTCTGAGGGCTGCGGTCCAGGAAGATGAAGGGAGAGTGCCACCTATGGACCAGGTTCCAGGGAAGGCCGCACGTGGTTCTGGGAGCGCTGAAGGCCTTCCAGGAATGGTCGGTTAGTTCGTCTTTCTGCCCGGAGATAAAAACCAACAAAACAAAACAAACAAAAACCTCATGATTCATGACAAACAAGCATTTTTTTTCCTGATTTGCAAAAGCAGTTTTCCCACAAACACATCATCTTTTAAGCTCAGCACCGTGTACACCTCTGGACCCACCATCCAAATTTAACCAAGAGATATGGCTTGGGGTACAGCTCAGTGGGCAGAGCACTTGCCTGGATGCTCAAAGCCTGGAGTTTAATCCCCAGGACTGAAAAAACAACCTAACATAAATCGAGCAGATGTTCACAGCTGTTGGCTGTGAGGTGCCACCGTGGACCCTGAGCCAGCACAGCACCTAGAACTGTCCAGCTTAGTGAATCAGAGGCACACCATCTTGCCACAACGTCCCAATAGAAAAGCATCAGGAGAACTAACGGTCAGGCAAATATCAAACCCGTGACTCTGGAGTGTTAGGGTGTGAGGGCAGGGGAAATGGGAAGGGGGGGCAGGATGCGGGATGGACGGACGGACGGAAATGAATTGTTGTAAAAGTAGAGAGAAGCCTCACATACAGCAGAGCCGATGAGCTGGGAGCTTGACTGTGCATCAGCTCTGCTTCCAAAGTGAAAAGGAAAAGTCACAGGATTTGAGCTTGGGGTGGGAGGTAGATGGAAGGCTATTGTGTTACAGTGGTTCCGATGAGGCCATAACATTGCCCTTTGTTATTTGAGATTGGTGTGTTTGTGTACAGCACACTCCACTGTTCCCACTGTCTTCCATTATGAAATCAGATCTGCCCCACAATATCTACACGGCATTGGATTCTGAATGATTAAGCAGCCTGGCTCTTGTTGCAGGGAAGGGAGGGATCCAGGTATTTGGAATAGGGAGTGGTTGTGGTGTTTCTTCGTGTGTACGAGTCTGTGAGAGTGGGTACGTGAGTACGTGTGTATATGTGCGTATGATGTGTGCTGGGAAAATTCAGAGAGGGTGTTGGGTCTGCTCCTCCACGCCAAAGGTTTTAGAGGCCATGGCCAGCGTCGCAGCCCACAGAGAAAAGCTCACGTGATGCAGGGAAACAGCACCACAGACAGACTCACACACAGCCCCAAGCACGGCTCAGAGCACCAACCGCCTGGCAGAGCTCGGCTCCAGAGCCTTCTATAAAAGACAGCAGGTAAAACTTGGGGTACCAGGCTTACGGTTCTGAAAACCCAAGAACGTGTCCCCTCGAAGAAGAGAAGGGTTTATCTGGTGCAAGTCAAATTAGGCATCCTGCAGAAGATGACCGGAGCTGGCCAGAGCCACGCCCCGAGCCATCTCCAGAGCCACGCCCAGAGCCACACCCAGAGCCACGCCCAGAGTCACCTCCAGAGCCACGCCCAGAGCCACGCCCAGAGTCACCTCCAGAGCCACGCCCAGAGCCACACCCAGAAACATCTCCAGAGCACCACTGGTTGAGAGTCATTATGGAGTACCCAGGGGTCCTGGGGTTTAGCTACGTCCAGCATGGGATATCCGAGGGAAAAAAAAAGTCTACGTCTACTATGTTCTTATGTCTGTTAACTTTATTCCTCTAAGACAGAATTGTATCAGTTCAGCTATAGCTCCACCAGGCATTCAAGGCAGGAACAACTCTAGACGTACCAAGCTCTTTATCCATCTACTTTATTTCTCTGGGATGAAATCCTGTCTCCATCGCTTCAGTTCCGTCCAGTTCCCTAGTTCACAGTCCTGCTAACAACTTAACTCCTATGCTTCCAGCCTCATCTTCGTCCTCTGTGTCCTCTTTCTCCATCTCTGCTGCTCTCTACTCCTGGTACTCAGAAAACTCTACCCTAGATCTGCTTACCCTCTAGGGAACCTCTGTCGTCCTCTTTTCTCTCACCATGCCATTCTGTCTCTTTCTACAGAAAAATGCCTGCCCTTTCTTTCCCTGGGCATGTGGTTCTCTCTCCCCTCAGGAATGTTGTTTTATCTCTCACCTTGATATGTAAAAACCTCTTTTGTTCTCAGTCTGTTGCTCTGGGGAACCACTAGGCCTCTTCAAGGCGAGGGGTTGGTCTGAACTTCATTAGCACAGGAAACAAAGCTGTGTGTCCCCCGCCAGTTTGTCTCCTAAACTCAGCAGGGCAGTTAGTAACTTAGTAGTTCAGCAGGTCTGGGGAGCTGAACTGTTTGCGAATTGGTCTGGGCACACAAGGATTTCATAGCAGAAGACAGCTGGAATATTAAAGACTGGGTAACACCAAATATTCATAATAAATGGCTTTGCCTCTTGACAGACTCTTGGCCGGTCAAAGTTCAGCTCTAATACACAGCTGAATCTCTATGATATAGTCTTGCGGCCCCGCAAGAAGTCATCAACAACTGTTTAGGAAAAAGACTAACAAGCAACACCAGAAACTTCTGGAAGTCCTTCAGAGTTCTTTGTACAAAAATTGTGCCCCGTTCTCATGAGGGCCTCAGTTGTTCCCAAGTGTGGCTGTGGTGCAGCTCAGAGAAAAAGTACTTGCCCAGCATGCCCAAGGCTCTTAGTTCAACTCACACCTGCAATGAATAAGGACGTAAGTAAGCTTTTATGGCACGTAAGTTCAAGGGGCTCTCGATAGTGTGGTGTTAGGACAGCTGGATTCAAGAGTCCCACTCCTTCTCATGGGTGTGCATCATAACCAGGAAGACTTGGTAGTCTTACTGTGTCCTGATAAGTAATATGTACTATTGTCTCATGAACTTTAAATTTTATATAAATCCTCTTTTACTTCGCTCCATTTTAGCGTGTTATGCATGTTGCGTTTACCCATGTGGGTAACATAGATCCGGCCCTCTCGTTTTAATGACTACATAGTGTTGAACTGTATGAATAACCCACTTTGTATCTCCGTCTTTCACTCCCATGGGTCAGGTGACTTGCTTTGGCTTGGAGCTATTCCACAGTATACTGAAAAGAACATTCTTTGCAGTGTCCACGTCTTTGGACACACGGAAGTGGAATTGTTGGTCAGCCACGAATTTCCACTCGTGTCCCTGTTTCTCTCCACTGCCATCAACTGTTGGTATTGCCTCACGTTTTCATTCCTATTCTTGTACCTGCAGAGGGCAGAAGAGGCATCAGACCGCCTGGAACTGGAGTTACAGATATAGCTGTGAGCCTCCATGTGGGTGCTGGGAATCAAACCCAGGTCCTCTGCGAGAACAAAAAGCATTCTTCACTGTTGAACCATCTCTCCAGCTCCTCGGCCCGCTTTCTTATACAACCCAGGACCACCTGACCAGGGATGGTAGGACCAACATGGCTGGATCCTCCCATTCCAATCCTTAATCAAGAACATGCCCCACAGACTTGCCGACAGGCCAATCTGAATGAGGCGTTTCCTCAGCTGAGGCTCCCTCTTCCCAGATGACTCTGGTTTGTGTCGGTTCCACAAAAACTACCTAGCACAGTGACACATGAATCTAATTTTTTGTCTTTAGAAATATCTAGTCCAGGGAACCAGGGGTGTAGCTTAGTGGTTTAACACCTGCCTGGCAAGCCTGAGGTCTTGGTTTCCATCCCTAGACCCACAAAAAAAAAAAAAAATGTAAAAAAAAAAAATTTTAGTAAAACCCCCTTTCCCTTTGACTAAAAAAATTCTCCCCCTTTCTCTGATGACTGGAAACGTCACCTGTCACATTCCAGATTCTAATTTCTAAGTGAGCCTTTCTACATTTTCCCCAGAAAATGTCCCAGGATTCTATTCGCCAAAATCTGCTCTCAGAGTACGTAACTTTGCTGTAAGTGCTAATGTCTGTCAGGGTGAATTCTTTTCTGTGTATCATTTCAGAATTGTTTTGGCTACTCTGGGGCC
>CABHPP010139982.1:28751-44901 GCA_902168425.1 Peromyscus attwateri | reverse complement strand
CCATTGAACTGGAGTTATGGATGGTTGTGAGCTACTATGTGGGTGCTTGGAATTGAAATTGGGTCCTCTGCAAGAGCAGGCAGTTCTCTTAGCCACTGAGCCATCTCTCCAGCCCTTATTGTGGTTCTTTATAGATTCTATACACAGGCTCTGTGTGGGTTATACATGTTGTAAGGCTGTACAAATTTTGTTCTTGCCTATATTTTCAGTTTCTTCATGTACATTTATAGCAACATTGTCTGAGAGAAATGTATTGCAAACTGCATTTTGATTTTTACTTTTGCTTGTAGTATTTACTTTAGTTTATATATACACTATGTATGCTAAATACTATATATATACCATATATGATAGTAAATATACCACACATATGATAGTATATATGCCATATATCATATATACGATAGTATACACACACACATATTTTGGACAGGATCTCCTGTAGCCTAGGATTACTTTGAACTCAATATATAACTGAGAATGACATTGAACTCCCAAATGCTGGGATTACAGGTATATGTCATTTAGCTGTTTTTTATATTTAAAAACCTTAAAAAAAAAAAAAAAGCTGGTAAATTGCAATAGTGAATGGCTTTGTCAGGTTCTATGCTGCTGGTGTCTCAATGTGATTGATGATTTGTGGTGTCATCCCATCTGTTAAAAGGTGAAAACACAAATCTGTCTGTCTGGTATGACCATCATCGTCTCAGAGGCAGTCCTTAGACGCTATCAAGAGTGTGATGGCTAGTTGGGTGTGGTGGCATGTGCCTTCAATCGCAGCTCTCAGGAGTCTGTATGAGTTCCATGCAGCCAGTGCTATAGAGGGAGAATCTTTTTTTTTTTTTTTTTTTGGTTTTTTTTTTTCGAGACAGGGTTTCTCTGTGTAGCTTTGCACCTTTCCTGGAACTCACTTGGTAGCCCAGGCTGGCCTCGAACTCACAGAGATCCACCTGGCTCTGCCTCCCAAGTGCTGGGATTAAAGGCGTGCGCCACCACCGCCCGGCTAGAGGGAGAATCTTAAAAACAACTCGAAGACAAAGATCCAAGAGCTGGGATAAGGAAAGCATCCCCTGGACTAGCAGAGGCTCATGTCTACAGGCAAGCAGCTGGAAGATGGCTACGCTCTTTCCGGCTACAAAGTCTAGAAAGCTGACTCTAACTTATCCTCCACCTGAGGGGTGGTTATTAATTCATCAGTTTGCATTCCCTGTGGGCCACAATGGCTTGACTCTGCGCTGTAGCCATTTGCTCCAACTTAAGTTTAGAGATGATGAATTTCAGTAACAGCTGAACCTCTGTTAAAAATGTAGACAAAAGCCGGGCGGTGGTGGTGCTTCCCTTTAATCCCAACACTTGGGAGGCAGAGGCAGGCGGATCTCTGTGAGTTTGAGGCCTGCCTGGTCTACAGAGCAAGATCCAGGACAGGCACTAAAACTACACAGAGAAATCCTGTCTAAAAAACCCAAAAAACCAAAAAACCAAAAAAAAAAAAAAAAAAAAAAAAAAGATAAATTAGCCAAGTGGTAGTGGTGCATGCCTTTAATCCTCCCAGCACTCAGAAGGCAGAGGCAGGCAAATCTCTGAGTTCGAGGCCAGCCTGGTCTATAGAGAGAGTTCCAGAACATCCAGGGCTACACAGAAAAATCCTATCTTGAAAAACAAACAAAATCCTATCAACACATTTACTTAAATATATAATATTTAACATTTATAGTCAAAAGTTTAAAACACCAAGTGGTTGTCTACATTGTTACTTACGTAGCAAATGGTCAGTATTTGGTAGCTTGCTATTACAGCACATCCTGATTCAGACTAACTACCTACCTTGCAAGTCTTCAAGGGTCACACATGGCTAGCAGCTTTAGACAGCACAGAAAATCTACATCCAGGTCATTCCATTTTGCACACATGAATGATGTTCCTTTCCCTGTGTGCCTGCCTACCAGGCTGGTTGTTTCCACACAGAGCTGCAGAGACCATTTCCCCATTTACCGTCACGTCCACTCTTTCTGCAGCAAGGAGCCCTCGCAGGCTCTACTTACGATAGTGTCTTTAATGCTTTAGTGTGGAAGGGAGGCTAAGGAGCCAACATCCCCAAGGGCTTGCTGTACCCAGAGTGCTGTGAAATGCTTCATGCATATCAGCTCATGCTCTCAAGTTAATTCACAATATCCCCATGATTTACTTTTATGACTGATGGGGAAGCCGAGGCTTGTGCATTTGCCTAAAGTCATACCGTCGTAGGACCTGCAATTCAATTAAGGCTCTCTGATTCTAGATCCATGAGCTTTGATTTTCAACTTGGTAAGCACAACATCTATGTGGAAAAATGCATAAGCAATGAATATATAATTGGCAAATTATAAAGCCTACACTATCCATGCAGAGAGATAGATGGTGTTTCCAACCTTAACTCCCCTGTATAGGGACTCTGCGGGCAGCATTAGTCACCCTTTACGGTTGGTTACCAGTTCCTGAGTTTTTGTTTAAAAAAAAAAAACTTTGAAAAATTTAGATTTATTTTATTTATTATTGCATGTGTATGGTGTGTGTGTGTGTGTGTGTGTGTGTGTGTGAGTGTAAGCAAGAGTGTCACAGCACATGTGTGGAGGTCGGAGGACAACTTTCAGGAGTCAGTTCTCTCCTTCCACAGTGGGCTCTGAGAATTGAAATCGCTCATCAGGCCTGTGTATTTTTCTGGGGGGCGCACCTCCCCGGCCTTTGAGTTTCTTTCTGTTTTGTCCTTCACATGTGCTTTTCCCTCTGTGGTGTGGATGTGGGTGTGGGTGAGAATGTGGTTTTGCATGTGTTACAGCAGGTGTGTGGAGGACACCTTGTGGGAGTCGGTTCTCTCCTAACACCGTGAGGGACTGAACTGAGAGCGTCAGGCTTGGTGACACATGCCTTTATCCCTTGAGCCATCTTTTTAGCCCCACATGACTCGTTTTCCTAACACGATGCAGTCAGGTGCATCTGTATTGTGGCATGCAGTTTGTTCCGTCTCCCAACTGGGTGTATTTTAGTCCCCGGGCAGTGAGGTAGGAGAATCCCTGTACACACTTGTCAACACTTAAAATTGCCAGTCTTTTTTTTTTTTTTTTTTTTTTTGAGCTCTTGTAGGATTTTCTTAGCATGGTTTCCTATTTTGGCATGAGGTTGACCCTCTTTCATGGCAGTGAACACTGGTCATGTGGATTTTTCCCTTAGTTAGGGGCCTGTCTGAATCCCCCTCCCTCCTTCCCCTATGGTGCTGAGGTTCAAACTATTTAAACCTCACACATGCCAGCATTCTCCCCCAAACTCTATTTTTGCCCTCTTTCTCTTGTGATTAAAATTCTTTATGTATCATGAATACAAGACCTTTCTGGGTTAGATACATTGTAACGGTCTCACTCCACTCTAAGACTTTTGTTTGTTGCTGTTAAAACCGTGTGTCTTTCCCAGGCTGGCTTTGATTTCCAGATCCTCCTGTTTTGTTTTTTGACGTGGTGTGTGTGTGTGTGTGTGTGTGTGTGTGTGTGTGAGAGAGAGAGAGAGAGAGAGAGAGAGAGAGAGAGAGAGAGAGAGAGGGAGAGAGAGATTTTATGGGTGTGGGTGTTTTGCCTGCCTGTACATCAGTGTGCCACCTGCACTCCTGGTGAGGCCAGAAGAGGGACTGTCTGGAACTAGGGTTACAGCTGGCTGTGAGCCACCATGTGGACACTGGGAACTGAACCTGAGTGCTTTGCAAGAACAAGCGCTCTTAACCACTAAGACATCTTTCCAGCTCAGTATTTGACTTTTTAATGTGTAATTTTTATGTGTGCTGGGTGTTGGTTTTTTGCGGTGCTCTTGCCCCAAAGGAAAAGTCACGACACACGACAGAATCCACTAACAAGAGTTTTATCAAGACAAAGTGAAAGGGATAGATGTGAGCAGGCCTGTGAAAGAACGAGAGAGAGAGAGAGAGAGAGAGAAACATGGCGCACACAGGCCCAAGGAGAGAGATCACTCGTTCACATCTGCGCAACTACATGACTGCGTAACCATGGGGCATGGGTCATGCAGGACACATGACCCGGAAATGACTAGGTGGAGATGACTAAGTGTCCTGCCAGGCATGCGCGATCATGCTCGACAGTGGGTGCAGTGGTGGGAATTTCTATTACTGGGCATTTAATCTAGGGCCATATGCTTGCTAGGCAAGTGTTCTACCACTGAGCTGTATCTCCAAACCTGAAAGTCCTTGATGATGATGATGATGATGATGATTTTGGCTTCTTTGAGACAAGGTTTCTCTGTATTGTTTTGGAGCCTTTCCCAGAACTCACTCTGTAGTCCAGGCTGGTCTCAAACTCACAGAGATCCACCTGCCTCTGCCTCCCAAGTGCTGGGATTAAAGGCGTGCGCCATCACCACCCGGCTGTTGAACTCTTAATTGTAATAATTTGTCTACAAATTGTCTTGTGTTTGCCGTGTACATACATAATTATACCATACGTGAAAAGAATATCTTTAAAATGCTTTTTGTATTTATTAAATTGTATGTGAGTGTGCTGGTCTTCGAAGGCCAGAAGAAGATGGGATTCCCTGGAACTGGAGTTCCAGGAGGTTATGAACCTCGATGTGGGAGCTGGGAATTGAACTCCGGCATTATGGCCCTCAGCAAATTGTCTGAACGCCTGAGCCAGGTCTTCAGTCACCAGAAAAGGATACTTTGTTTCTATTAATCTTTAGTCCTTTTATTTTTCTTGTCCTTCTGCACTATGTAAGGATCTCCAGGAACAACCATGGGCACACTTGCATTCTGCAACAGTAGGATGCCCAGCTTCAGCTAACAGCATCTGGAGGGTTGGTTTTCTGATGGAAGGTCGGTAGTAGGAAGCAGAGACTTCAGTTCACCATGAGGATGCGGCATCTCTTCTAGTAATGTTGCAGCTGCCGCGCCTCTTGGTTGCCAAGCAACAGCGTCACCCGGAGCCCCTGGGCTAAGAGCACGTGCCGCCTCTCCGCAAGCCCCGACTACATGTCCCACAATGCCGCGCGCAGCGGGCCCTGGCCACAGAGTGGGGGAAGGGCGGCCGGGAGGCGGAGCGGAAGCGGGGAGCAGAGTCTCCGGGCGCCCGGCGCTCTCCGTCCTACCTCCATCCCGGCCCGGAGGCTGTTGCGGCGCCGCTGACGTCCGCGGCGGGCTGTGGCTGCAGCTCCAGCTCGCGAGCTCCGCGGCAGTGGCCCGCGTGATTGACGGGAAGCCCGCGGGCCAGGTAACGCGGAGGGGAGGCGGGAGGCGGTGTCCTCGCGGCCCGGGCTTTGCCGCCCTGACAGCCGAGACTCCCGGGCCAGGTTCGGAGGCTCTCTGCGGGGATGTGCAGCCGCCGCGGCCGCGCTCACTCGCGCTCCGTTCTTGACAGCTCAGTTCTCCGGTTGGGAGAAGGATCATGAAATGGCCTTTAAACCTGCCAAACTCTTCTCCTGGGAGGCTGGTGGGGGAGGAACTAAATGAACTGTCTGGTGCAGGCGGCGGTGAAGGTTGAGTGGCCAGGCTGCCAGGATTCGAACTCCCGGTGCTGCTTCCATCAGGCTAATCAAAGGCTCCAAGCCCGATATGTTTCATCCAGCAGATGGAGATCGCACATAGTTTTAAGTTGCTAGATTTATGAATAATAAACTATTACACCATGAGCTCTTCATTTAATGAAAAGATGTTTTGAATATGATACGAAGTGCTGTGCACTTGTGTGTGTTCTTTCGTTCAATCACTATTAAGTTGTGTATTGACTTTAGGTTTTACTCACCTTACATGCAAAGAATTCCTTAAGACAGCGGTTCTCAACCTGGGTGTCGAAGGACCATTTCACAGGGGTTGTCCGGGACCATCTGCATATCAGTTATGTACATTACGATTCATAACAGTAGCAAAAATAACAGTTATGAAGTAGCAACGAAAATAATTTTATGGTTGGGGGTCACCACAACATGAGGAACTGTATTAAGGGGTCACAGCATTAGGAAGGTTGAGCGCCACTGCCTTAAAATATGCTGGCTTCTTAATTTCCGTCCTTTTAAGATGGCTGAGAATGTTCTAAGGAAATTGATGACTCTGCTTTCCTGAGGATCAGCTCTGGAGGTACTGTACAAGGACTCACTCACCTCCCCCACCTCTCCAGCCTGTCCTGTGGGAAACCCTTAAGAGGAGATTAAAGGCTTTGTCAGCACCCAGGTCCTTTGCAGCTTTTTTCCCCTGTCAACTTTCTGTACTGTCTCACTGGTTCACAGTCTTCACCTCGCTTAGGACTTCTGTTTCCAAGTTGCAGTTTTTGTTCTGGAGACACATTGAACTCAGTAAATCTGACGGGGAGCCACTTCAGCGGTTTACGGTAGCCCTGCTGATGGCGGTTGTTTTTGCACTGCTTTCTCAGTTTTATTGACATTGGTGATGGGTTTTTCACGGAAATCTTTCTAAATCTGTAACTGAATTTCCTTTTCATTTAAGACGTTTGCCCTGTATGTACTGTTTTGAGTGGAGATACTCTTGTGCAGTTTGTGAAATAATTGAGTATTGTTTTGGATGGGCAGTTGTAATGGGGCAGCGGAGCTGGTGGGCCTGATGAATTGCCTGTGTAAACGTCTTTAGGAAAAAGGAAGACTTCCAATGATTGTTAGAAGAGTAACATAGTTAATGACCGGGAATTGGGGAAGAAGGCATACAGACATTTCTGATTAGCCTTAAAATGTGTAGCAAAACATTCATTTTGAAGAAAATGTTTCTACTGGTGTTACTGAGTGTCTAGAGGAGACAGTAATGACCACAGAAGAGGGAGACCTTGGTTCTTGTCCTTCTCTGCCACCGTCTGTATGACCTTAGCTTTGCTTTCCCTGCAGATTTCCTTTGCTTGTGTCTGAGACAGTGAATTGATCGATCCCGGGGACTCTTCTGTCTCAGACTTGCAATGCTAAGGATTTTGAAACATCCATTTTAATGTGGGGGAGGAAGATAGAAACTCCTTTACTCAGTTGTGTCCTTGTTCCCTGCGCTCCAGGTTATATAGTTCTCTGGGTCCACCCTGATAAAAAGGGATTATGAAAGAGCTGGGAAGCTGCAGGAATCGCCATCCCTACCGACCGCATCCCATTCTTTCTGGGCTGACATTTCATTGTCTGTCCTTTGCTGGTGGCCCTAGGTATGTGCTCTCGCGCATGACTTTATTCTCACCTTTCTAACCCGTTTTCATTTTTGCTCGTCATGAGTTCATCTACTTCGGCTGTTGTTTTCTCTCTGGCCTCTTTTCGTAGAAGGCCTCTGGCAGGGGTGCCCATGCCCACAGCTAGCTGTGGGAAGGGGTGTGGGCCATGTGATACAAGTTATGCTTGGCTAAGGCTATGAGCAGGTCAGACTGTGACTGAAGTATCCGGGGGTGCACCATATATTTTAGATTAAACTAGAGCACAGTGATGAAGTGATTTCTTTTTACTATAGTGCTTCCTGTTTTTATCTCTGCCTTGCTTTACCCCCACCCCTTTTGGGGTTTATTTATTTATTTATGGGACAGGGTTTCACCATGTAATCTCTGGCTAGGCTGGAATTCGCTGTGTAGACCAAACGGGTCTCCAACTCACAGAGAGCCACTTGTCTCTGCCTCCCTAGTACTAGAAGTAAAGGCTGTGTCGCTGTGCAGGTACTTTAGGGTATTTTATTGCTCTTTAAAAAAAAAAATCTATTTTTTTTTTTAATTTTTTTTTTTGAGAAAGGGTTTCTCTCTGTGTAGTCCTGGCTGGCCTGGAACTCACAGAGATCCGCCTGCCTCTGTCTCCCCGAGTGCTGGGATCAAAGGCGGGTGTCGCCACCGTCCGGCCCTTTTTTGTAATCTTTGCTGCTTCTGTCTTTTCCCTTCCTAAAAATGCCATCTAAAAATGATAAAATTTCTGTGTGTTACCTTAGCAGGAACTCTGTGTAGCTTTCTTCAAGGCAGTACATTTTATTTTATTTTTTATCTTTATTTCTTGGCAGCGTGGATTGAACCTAGTAGCTACATACATACCCCCAGGCCTAAGGCATCTTCAAGTTTAGACCTAATTATAGAGTAGGTAGCTGTCACCTATGTTAATTTTTTTCCCACCAGATAGTGGCTTCAGGCAGTATTATGTAGGGAAAATATTTTAGGAATGGACCTTTTCCCCAGAAATTCCATTCCAGGGCCAAATCGCGTGTGTGTGTGTGTGTGTGTGTGTGTGTGTGTGTGTGTGTGTGTGTAGGACTTAGTTGTGTATCATTGTCTTAGACAGTGCTATGTGCACCTTTGCGAGCTGGTGAGCATACACACGTACCTCTGTGACTGTAAAGTCTTTTGGAGACTAACAGACAGGGGTGATTCTTAGAGTACCCTAGGCTGAGTGAGGGCCGCTGCTGCTGCTGCTGCTGCTGTTAGATAATATTCATAACAGCACAAAACGGAGCCCTGAAGCAAGGCAAAATGGGATTTGAATGAGAGATTTTAAGATAGGATTAGCCATCTGTTAATGTTTTTAATGTTGCTATTACAGTGTTTTCATAAAAATACATGGAAATACTTCATGAAAGGCAGTTATAAATGCTCTATTTTTTTTTAAAAAAAAATAGTTTTTAAAACTGCAACCCAGCAAGAAACTTTATCTTCAGATTTCATAGATTTATAATTGCATGCATGTCTATGTAAAAACAAATATCCCGAGAAAAATCTGAAGTGTGTACATTTTTCTCTGATGATTTTTGCTTTGTTTTTCAAAACATTGCTAATTGCAAATAATCTGTTCCCTACTTTTGAAGAGCAGTGGGGTCCTGAGTTGGGAGTTTGGATGTGTGAGCTGTCTCAAGTCTGCTGGTGTTGCTGGAAGGTCCTTGTTCCCTTGGTGTTCTCCTTCCTTTCTTTTTATAATTCTAGTTTAGGACTGGGCGGTGGTGGCGCACACCTTTGATCCCAGCACTCGGGAGGCAGAGCCAGGCGGATCTCTGTGAGTTCGAGGCCAGCCTGGTCTACAGAGTGAGATCCAGGACAGGCTCCAAAACTACACAGAGAAACCCTGTCTCAAAAAAAAACAAATAAATAAATAAAATAAAGTAAAATAAAATATAATTCTAGTTTAAACAGTTCATGATTTGTTGTCTTTTTTTCTAGTAATAATGCTGGCCTAACGTGTTTATCTTTTGGTTTGGGGCTAGGATGAAACCACTAAAATGTTGCTTAACTACTCGGCTTTTTGCATGATGGTCTGCTGTTTGGTAAGAGTGTAAGAGAGCTTTGAGCAGTACTTTCTTTTAAAACAGTGGTTCTCAACGTGTGGACTGCAACCCCCAGAGGAGTCACATATCATGTATTTACTTTACAGTTCATAACAGCAGCAAAATTACAGTTATGAAGCAGCAACAAAATAATTTTATGGCTAGTGGCCACTACAACGTGAGGACAGGTCGTAGCATCAGGAAAGATGAAAACTACTGGTTTTTTGTTTGTTTGTTTTGTTTTTTAAAGACAGACTCTCACTCTGTGGTCCTGGCTGGCTTTGAACTCAGATCTTTTTGTTTCTGTGTCCTGAGTACTGGACTATAGGCATGTACCACTACACCCTGCTTCCTGTAAAGATTTTATAAGTTGGGGTGAGGGTATTAAAGGCTGTAACAAATACAGAACTTTAGAGAAACTTCTACCAGTATTTGCTGGTTGACTCTTGTGCTCCGTAGGTAATGTTTTAGAATTTGACACATTGTGCTTAAAATGTTACGATTGTTTTCTGTTAACTTTCTGGCGATTGCTAGATAGACTTGGTTCTGCACTGGCGTTCTATTATCCTCTTCCTATTAGAAAACACAAAGTAAGAGTATCTTTGTGTTTGTAAAGACCACCATGTCAGATCATTACTGAAGGGATAGTAGTTCACTCGAGCATGGCTCTGGCAGGCCTTGTCCTTCTCCTCTACTCCCTCTGCCTTGCTGAAAACCATTAGATTACATTTCTAAAGTAGCCACCAAGGCCTAGTCCCTTATTTGGACGCTTCCTCCTCCTGAGACTGACTACCAAGGTCCAGATATCAAAGTATTCAAGTCTAGCAATCAGAAGCCCCTTTTGGTTCACTTAACTACATGCCCAATTAAAACTAAACACCTCATCCTAACACGGGGGGTTCCCATTTTACCTTTATAAACTGCCGTTTTCCTATGTGCCGTGTGTCCGTCTCCTCTATCCAGAGGCAGTCCTTTGTCCTCCAGGACAAATGCCCCTCATCCCTCCCCTTTGCCCCTGGTTCCCTTCTCCCTCTATCTTCTGTCTCTGTCTCTTATTCCCTGCCCTCTGTCCCCCTCTGGGGTAAATAAATCTTTGTGCTGAGAACTTGGTCTTGGGGTGTCTTGAGCTGACTCCGAGGTTCCCTACAATTAATGATCCTGTATGTTACCAGATTACCTGACAAGTTCTTAAGAAAGGGTCATCGGGGCTTTCTTTGTCTGGGGTTTCCTGCTATTTATGAGGGAAGAATGTCATTTTTCTATCAAAGGTAGACAGGCTAGCAAGGGTCCACGTTCCGTACATCTCCCTCACCTCTAATCTCTCTCCCCACCTTGTAAAACTTTTATGCAGAACTTTTATTTTCCTCATATTTGTTTATACACCGTCCCCCCCCCCCCCCCAGAAAATGGAATGGCAGACTCCTCCCTTTCCTTCATTTTCTTTGCATGATTCTTTTAAAACTAGCCAATCGGGAATGATTGTGAGTTAGACCCCAGCCAATCTGGAAAAGACACAGTCACCACGAGTGTTAGAATACAAACGTGTGCTTGCTAGCCTGGTTTGGGGTCTTAGTGCACCTTTGTGCAGGAAGGAATTGCTTTGGCAAGCTGCTGTCCCTTGGCTCCTGTGATTGCTTGTGGGACAAGGATAGTCTTTGTTTCTAACTCACTTGCTTTGGCTTCTTCAGACCAGGCCAGGCTTATCCATACTAGGGCTTGTGAACCCTCTCCTGATTTATTTGCTCTTTCTTTCTTTCTTTCTTTCTTTCTTTCTTTCTTTCTTTCTTTCTTTCTTTCTTTCTTTCTCTCTCTCTCTCTCTCTCTCTCTCTCTCTCTCTCTCTCTCTCTCTCTGTGTGCGTGCGCGCGCGCCTGTCTGTCTGTCTGTCTGTCTGTGTCCATGTTTCTGTCTTCCCATGTCCATGGTGGCCAGAAGAGGGCTTCAGATTTCCTGATGCTAGAATCATAGGTAGTGAGTCGCCCCAGCATGGGTGCTGGGACTGAGCTGTCCTCTGAAAGAGCAGTAAGTGCTCTCAGGCATTGAGCCGGATCTCCAACCCTGCTATTTGCTTGTGTCCAGAGCAAGAAGAAGCAGTTTTTCCCTTCCTTCAAAATTCTGGTCAGATGCAAATGTTAATGGTTTTAGTTGGCAGGAAATTGGGACCAGGCTTCGTGCTTTGGCAGATCAGTTGCTACCTCCACAGAGGGATTACCTAAGCCGGTACCTCATAGAGACTTTCGCAGACACAGCCTGCTTCCATTTATTCAGTGTGGTGCCTTATAATAGGAAATCAGCTTGTTTCTGAGTTACTCATTAATTGTCCCACTCTGCTAAGATTCTCAACCTTCCTAATGCTGTGACCCTTTAAGACGGTTCCTCATGTTGTGATGACCCCCAACCATAACATTATTTTGACTGCTACTTCATAACTGGAACTTTGCTACTGTTTTGAATCGTGATGTGAATATCTGTATTTTCCAATGGTCTTAGGTAACCCCTGTGAAAGAGTTGTTTGACCCCAGAATGGGTCATGGCCCCCTGGTTGAGTACTACTGTTCTAAGGTATAATTGTCAGGAACAGTAATCCTATTTTCACGTTTCACATTATCAACTCATGACACACAGTAGGTGCTTTAATAGATAATGTGAATGCATGGATGAACAGATGAATGAATAAACCAAGCTCATTCATACAGTAAATGAAACTGTGTGTATAAGGTGTAGAGCTTTATTCATTTTTCCCACACTTTTTCTGGAAATACATTGATATGTATTGATATATGATATAAGTAGATCTCGGTGAAGGGATCTACTTCTTGAGGATGATGTCTCTGCTTCACTTCATGTTCTTTTCTGCTGTGTGTGACAGAGAGTGTATCTCTCTATATAGCTGTCTGCCTTGTTCTCGAGACAGACTTTCTCACTGAACTGGAAGCTTGCGGTTTTATGGCTATGCTGGGTGGCTAGCAGGCTCTCAGGATTGGCCTGTCACTGACCCCCACCCCATGCTGGGGTTATTCGCAGAGCCATGCCTGGCTTTTTTACACAGATAGCAGGGATTTGAACTTGGGTCCTCATGCTTGCAGAGCACTGCTTTTGGGCCATTTCTCCAGCCCCTGTTCTAGGTGTGTGTGTGTGTGTGTGTGTGTGTGTGTGTGTGTGTGTGTGTGTTTTAAAAAAAAACATGTTAGAAATTAAGATCTAAAATTAAGTTTTTCTTTGTGTGTGCATGTGTGTGTATTCATGTATGTGCAGGTACATTCGAGTGTGGAGGCCGGAGGACAACCTTGGGTATCATTCCTCAGGAGCCATCCATCTTGGTTTGGAGACAGGTTCTCTCACTAGTCTGTAATTCTACACCTGTGCTCGACTTGCTGGCCTGCAAGCATCTGCTTGTCTTTGCCTCCCTGGTACTGGGATTACAAACATGCCACCATCACATTTAGCTCCCTCCCCAGGTATGGATATAACCTATATTTATTTATTTAAAGTGTGTGTGTGTGTATGTGTGTGTGTGTGGTGGGGTGGGGGGGTCAGCCTTTTTAGGCAATTTCTGGGGATCAAACTCAGGGTCTGATGCTTGCTAGGCAAGTACTTTACCAGCCTCAATCTTTATTTATAGATTTTTCTTATAGCAACTTTGTAATGCTTTGATTCATGTGAATAAAATGTATTTGAAACATAATGGACCAATAATAAATTAATGAACCGTCCAATAATGTTCAACCTCTGGATCATTGCCCTAATACTCTTATATTATTCTTTTAAAGAGGAAAAGGACAGAGACTCATTTAATGTTACAGTTCATTCAGTATTTTCAAATTCAACCTTATTCAAAAAAACTTATCAGACCCTTAAATGTATTACCAAAGCACATACATTCACACACACACACACACATTTAAGTAGGTATACCAAGAAATGAAACAATAAAAATGGTAATTTTAATGCACAATAAAAATGAATGAAAAAATTGAAGTGGCCACTGGTTTTGTTTCAGTTATTTTTGAGGAATTCTAGGGAGAGACTGAATTTTGTTCCCTGTTGTATTAATGTAGAATGACATATAATTACACAAAAACAATGACGAGGACTACAGAGATGGATGGCTCATGGTTAAGAGCACTTACTGTTCTTGTAGAGGATCCAAGTTGGTTTCCAGCACCTACATGGTGACTCACCACCACCTGTAACCCCAGTTCCTGGCATCTGGCACCCTCTTCTGGCCTCTGTGGGTTTCTGCATGTGAAGAGTGCACCTAAACTCCTGCAGGCTCCCACACATACACATGAGGAAAAGTCCCTCCTGGAAGGAAAAGGTTGACTCCTTGGGGATCCGTGAGGCTGCCTTTCACTTTTCTGTCGGTTTCCCTGGGTCTCTTCAGTCTGTATGGTGTTGGCCATGTCAGGTTTGGTCCCCCAGTCTTCTGGACACGCAGCGTCTTCACAGTGGAAGGAAGGGAGGAGTGCGGCATAGAGAACCTGGGCCGAGAGTCAGGACCCGTGTTCTGAGCCCCACGTTTCTGCCGCTAACTGTTGCCTCATTGTTGGAAAGACTCTTTAGTCTCTGACCCTTAGTTTTTTCATTATGTAAGGGCATTGCATTAGATTTCTCTTTGGTTCCTCTAATCCAGTAACAGATAATTGAAGATACTTTAACTTTACCTCCCAATTTCCATTTTCTGCCTTTCTACCCTCACACACACACAGAAATTACAGAGAGTCACATTACTGCTTGGGAGAAGGTGGAATGGCATGCAGGGGTGTGCTTAGAGCAGCGAGGCTTTTCTCAGTGACTGCTGATTGTTCCTCAAGCTCTGTAGACCAGGTGACAGAGTCCAAGGTGAGTTAGGGGTGTGGGTGGCACCAAGGAGCAAAGGCACACGATTGGACGGCATGTCGGATAGGGCCACTTGGTACACAGTGATGTATTGTGGGAGTTAGAGGACCAGCATGGACTTGAATGGAGGGAATGAGCTTTGGAAATCCACTCAGCAGAGGTAGCATTTCAACACATACTTTACTGTGTGTAATGGCTCATGCCTGTAATCTCAACGTTCCTGAGGCCAAGGAGAATTGCTCTGAGTTTGAGGCAAGCCCAGGCTACATAGTCTGCTCCACGCCAGTTAGGTTGAGTGAGATTCTGGCTCAATAAACAAAAACACCACCACCAAAATATATAACCAGGCGTGGTGGTACACGCCTAGTTATAGCATTCAGTAGGCAGATGGATCTCTGTGAGTTCAAGGCTATAAATGAGACTCTGTCTCAAAAAATAAATAAATAAACATGTAAAAAACTCCATAAACAACAACCCCCCCACCAAAAACATCCAAAAAAAACCCCAGCTCCACATTCAAACAAGCAAACATCCCCAGATCCTAGACTCCTTTTGGAAGAAGAGCAGTGGGGGGCTTGAATGAGATGAGCCCTCATAGCCTTGGGTATTGAATACTGAGGTAGACTGGAGAGCCTTAGGAGGTGTGATCTTGTTGGAGGAGGTGTGTCACTTGTGAGGTTAAAGACTCCCATCATTGCCAGTTTGCTCTCTCTGCTGAACGACGACGGTCGAAGCTGTGAGCTCGTAGCGGTACCGTGCCTGCGGCTGACTGTCACGCTCTCCGGCCATAATGGACTCTTAAACCTGTGCAATCATAAGCCCAGTAAACTTCTTCTGTAAGTTACCTTGGCAATGGTGTTTTGTCACTGCTATAGACAAGTAATGAATACAGTGGACCTGAGGTTTTTTTTCAGCTAGACTAGAAGCCAGCAAGCCCCATCTATCCTCTGGTCTCCAACCCGTTGGACCAACTGAGGATGCAGGTGTGCACCGGATGCCTGACCTGGTACATGGATGCTAGGATCTGAACTCCAGCCTCATGATGATGCAGCAGGTGCTCCTAACCTCCGAGACATCTCTCAGCCTGCTCGAACTTTGTTTTAAAAGTATTTTGACTTCTTTGAAGACAATGGAATGAAGTGGGCTTGAAGAATCCAGGAATCCACTTGAGAAGCAGCTGCAGGAAGCAGCAGGGTGATGATTGCTGGGCTACGCTCTGCTGCCCTTCTTCAGGTCCATAAAGGACTTTTCAGACACTTTGTTTCCTACGTGTCTCCTCTCTTTACTTCTTTTACCTCGCGCCTTGTCTTAGTTACTTTTCAGCTGCTGTGACAAAACACCACGACCAAGGCAACTTATAAAAAAAGTGTTTAATCAGACTTAGGGTTTCAGAGGGCTAGGGTTCACGATGGTGGAGCAAAGGCTTGGTGAGTGGCAGGTACAGCGAAGAGCTCACATCTTGATCCACAAGCGGGAGGCAGAAAGAGCACACTGGGAATGATGTGAGTCTTTTGAAACTGCAAAGCCTGCCCTCTCTGAAGCCACACCTCCTAATTCTTCCCAAACAGTTCCACCAACTGGAGGCCAGTTATTCAGACCTATGAGCCTGTGGGGCCATTCTCATTCAGTTTCCCACATGCTAGAAAGATGGTTTCCTTTTTTATTTTCTGCAGGTCGGAACTTTCCTCTAGGAGTGTTTAAAATAATGATGGTAATGATTTAAGTGGTGGCAATAATCTTACCTTAAAAATTCTGGGGATTACATGAGGATGTAGTTGTGTTTTACTTTCTGAAGTCATTAGTGGCAGTATAGCAGTGCAGAAGTTAAGACTGAAGAGTGTTTTAGGAGCTGGGGCTGTATCATAGTGGTAGGGCACTTGCCCAGCTGGGAAAGGTCCCGGGTTCAGTTCCCAGCACTGAAAAAAAAAAAAAAAAAGGAATTTTTAGATTGCAATCCATTTTGGCTAGGGAAAGACTGTTAGATGGTGGTGGCCCAGAACCCTTAGTGATGGTGTTGGTCAGTCAAGTTTCTAGGTAATGACTCTTCTCTCACCTACATGGCTTTCCAAGTGCCTGG
>CABHPP010139982.1:6541-28651 GCA_902168425.1 Peromyscus attwateri | reverse complement strand
GAACTCCTTGTCTGTCCACCTTCCTATACGAAAGCATAGATGTAAATCCCAGAGAACAGGAATGTGTTCACATTGACACTGAAGTGGTTCAGTGGAGTTGGCTTTTCTCCTTCATGGGCTTGGCCATCTTGGCAGTAACAACTTGTGTTCTAGTAAAGGTCACTGGTTCTCAACCTCCCGTATCCTGGTCCAAGCAGCAGGGTTTGATGTCACACCAAATGCACTGATTCACGGCGTGGAATATACACCCCTCCCCTGCAGCTGTCGCTGCTGCTTTAGTTTGTGAGAAGATGGGACATTTGGGGCACTGTTCTTCTCTGTTTTTGCTGCGCATTGAGGACTAACGTCGTGTTCTGTAAAAAGTATTGGTAGCAGCAGGCAGGTAGCACACATCTGTAATCCTAACACCTGTAAAGGCCGAGGCAAGATGACAGAGGCCAGACTGAGGTGCATATTATGATCTTTGTCTCAAAGCAATGGCAATTGTAAATACTGATGCTGGCTGGGAGCATAGCTCAGTGGTAGAGAGAGCATTTGTCCAACATGGAGGAAGGTTCACCAATACATCATTCAAAAGCAAAACGAAAAGGTGAGACTTGGTTCCCACCCCCATTCTGATTTATAGGTGTAGGGTGTGATTTGGTACTGGGTTATATATATGTATACAGATTATAAAAAATCTGGCCGGGTGATTTTTATGTAAAACATTACCTGAGAAAGACCAAAGGCAGATGTGTACCTTTAAAAACCTTAGTTACTTCTTCCTGCATGGCTTGGAATTGCTTGTGGGAGTCTCAGACTAGTTCTCAGGTCTTGGGGCGCTTCAGGGAATCCTCTTGAACTTTGGAACTTGTGCCCTTTGCCAGGCATAAGCTGGCTCCTGGGCATCTGTTTAACTTGGGAAAGTTCTAGAGTGTTCTTTCTTCTGTGTGTTGTCCATACCTACTTTCTTCTTTGACGTCCTTTCAGAATACCCTAGTGTAGAGTGGGGCCAGGTGCTCCCAGCCTCTCAAACCTTCGTTATTCTCAAGACAACCCTTTTCTCTTTTACACTTCTCCTAGTGTGTATCAGTTGTACAAAGCAGGGGGTTTCATTGACCTTTTCATACACGTATAGAATGTCTGTTTGTCATATTCACTCCAGCTGTCACACTCTTTGCCCTCCTTCTTTTTTCTTTTATACTCCAAGTTCTCCCTCCTTCCATTTCTTTCTTGTAAAGTTAACTGGCAGCTATGAGAGAAAGCATGGCACTTGGTGAGACTAGCTTGTTCCCCTTGTTGATGATTTCCAGTTCTGTTCATTTCCTGTAGTTAAGTTTGCTTTTCATGATGGCTGAATGAAACCTCTGTTGTGTGTATATACTACATTGGTTAAAAACCTTTTCATAATAAATGTCTTATTACCATGAGGGATCATGAAGCAGACACTACCAAATTGCAGAGCCTAGATTCCTTATCATGTTTAGTTCCTTATCATGTTTAGTTCTGTCCAAGACCCTGACTTCCTGCAGAGGTGAGCATTTTGTGAAGTGGGCATTTTATTCTGTTGAAGGCTGAGTATTGTTAATAGTAGAAAAAACTCTTGGTCAAGAAAAGGGAATCTGGCTTGGTTGGAGAGCTAACATTCCAGTTGGGCATGGTCAATCCCTTGACCTAAGAACTACTCCAGTAAGCCATGATATAGAGAGAGGTGTTGCCGGGTGGTGGTGGTGCACGCCTTTAATCCCAGCACTTCGGAGACAGAGCCAGGCAGATCTTTGTGAGTTCGAGGCCAGCCTGGTCTACAGAGTGAGATCCAGGCACCAAAACAACAAAGAGAAACCCTGTCTCGAAAAAAAAACCAAAACAAACAAACAAAAAAAAAAAAAGGAAAGAAAGAAAGATGGAGAGGTGTAATAATTAATCCTTTAGTGTGACACTGTACCTTCCCTTACCCTATCCCACCCCTGGAGCGTAGCTTACCAGGCCACTGCAGTACACCTTCATGAGCCTGCTGGCTGTTCTGAATCAGTCAGAAAAGTGTCCCTTCTCTTTTTAGTTCTCGTTTTTTAAGCATGCTTTCCTTACGCTTTGAATTTCCCCAATATTTTGAGCTCCGTATGCTCTGTGAAGCTCCCCTGCCAATCATGTTGCTGCTTGTGAGTTATGTGTCTCACTTCCAGGCTAGCTTAAACTAAGTCTGTTGAGATTGACAGTTGCCTGCCCTGGGGGTGTCTGAAGAAACGCTAATAACAATTTTCTTGGGCTTTCCTTTGGGTCTATTCTTAAAATCTTTTTATTAATAAGATCAAGAACCCCAAGAGGAGACCTGGATTCCCCCCATGTCAGTCCTGAGCAGACACACTGTAGAGTCCATGTTGCGAAGTTCTTGCCTTTATGAAGGTCTCTTTTCTGACTGTTGGGTGTGACCAGATCTGATACCGGTCACAAAGTCCAGTGTCTTACACAGTGCACCATTATCTCATCTGGGATTGAGCAATTTACTGAGGTGTTTTTTTTTTTTTTTTCCCCAACTGGGCACCAGTAAAAGATTTCTGCATGTGCAGCAGCCAGAAGTGAATTCAGAGCCATGTGTGCAGTGAACCCAGGGTGTTGGCGGCAGTGTTTGCCCAGGCTGCATGGTGTAGCCTTGGCTCTGATCACATAGCATGCCATTCTGCAGTGTGCATGCTCTCGTGCTGTTTTAAACGCAGTACTCATAGTCAAGACTGCTGCATGTGATTGTCAGTGTTTTCACTGTGTCCGCGGCTTTCTGCCCATATGGTTCACTTATGGAAAACAAAGGCCTTGCTGCTTTCGTTCCTTAGCACATCCGTGTCAAGTTAGCATACATCCGGATATGCTTTCTCTCCCCCTCTTCCTTTCTCTTTCTTAGCTGTCATTTAAATCTTCACCTGCTAAAAATACCTAGCTTCCTGTGTTCTCGGTTCTCCAGTAATGTCACTTGCTGGCTTGGCAGTTCAGACTTTGAACTAACTGACCGATCCAGGAGAGTCCAAGTGTTTCATGGGGTGTTAAGATACACAGTGTAATCTGCAGCTTGTATTGGAAGACACAGAAGAGCCAGTATACATCAATGTAAATGTATGAGGCAGATGGAGCTGTGTGAATCTGAGGCCAGCCTGAGGTACATAGTGAGTTCAGGCCATCCAGGGCTACATAACAAGAGCTTGTCTCAAGTAAAACAAAAAGTTGAAAGCATCTATTCACTAGAAAGCAAATTTCTTGGGTAGAGCTATAGAGTATCCCTCATACCTCACTTAGTATGTGCTGAATGAAAGCTATTTATTGCTCCATGGGCTTGGTTTTTTGTTTGGTGGTTGTCTTGCTGTGTAGCTGAGACTGACTTGACACTCCTATGCAGCCTAGGCTGGCCAAGGAGCTTGCCATGCTCTGTCTTGTCCTCCATGTGCTGGAGTGCCGGTGTGTGGCTTTTTGGCTGGCCTGTTACCTTTACATTGTTGTACTGTGCTCACCTCTAGTCATGTTCTCAAAGTAGGTTATATTTAGTTTTGTCATTCCCTAGTAAATGGATTAAAACTGAGTTTATTTGTTCTCATTGCAGAAATGGAAGCATTCCTAAAGATTATTTGTAGTAAGCTATGAAGTAGTCATGGGAATGCACTATAGATTTTTACTTCGATTATTTTCCCCTCTGGGTAATGAAACCAGAGCTTTCTTCCCTGGGTACTTTGGTGCTCTATAAACACTATTTGTAAGCTTTAGGTCTTTCCAAATTTCATGATTGGTTTTAACCTTTCATTTGATTACTTTCCATGTTATATTGGATGATTCATAGGGTTAATGATTTTCACTAGTAATACCTTCCAGTGACACATCCAAATGTTGGCACATATTTTGTTATGGAAAATCTTGTTAGGTGCCAGAGTCCAGCTCTGGATGAGGGCAGGGTCTGAAGATGGGTGGATATAAGAGGAGTGATGGGATCAGACACGGGACATTTCTTAATTGCATTTTTTGGAGAGGTGGACAGAGAGGAAGCACATCTCGGTATGGCTTGTCCTACTCTGACAGGAGCCATCCCCTGCTGGATAGGTCCCAGCAGAGGATGTAAGGAGTTGGTGAGGGAAGGAGGTGAGCCAGGCCATGGTGGTCGGGAGGATCTTGCAGCTTGACTGACTAGTGGCCAGAGTGCTTCTTTATTTATACAAAATTTAGTAAGCAGGGATACATTCATGATATTCCAAAACATAGATCATATCATTTTTGTTTTTGGACATGGGTTTCACTTCCTCTTGTTCATCTTTTAGTCATCATTAGTAAACTATGTCAGAGCAGAGTTATCATTTCCAATCTTTTTTCCTCAAGTTTTGACATCATTAACAAACAGAGTTATCATTCTTCCTCATTAACCCCATAACCCAATTTTTAAGAATCTAGAGGCATATGACAGCCTGGTCTCAGGCTGGTAGCTTTTGTGGCTACAAGGACATTAGACCAGAACAAAATTTTCAAGCCAGCCCAGGCACATTGCCATGTCCCAAGCAGTGTATTATTAACTCTTAATGGTCAGAGTGCTGCAGTTATTATTTAAATTCTGGCATAATACAATGTTTATATTTGTCTATATATCTAATCCTGGCATTCTGTTGTTCCTTGGTCTTATGACAGTACAGTGTCTCTGCATGTGCTAACTTTTCTAAGAAAGGGAGGTCCTGACATCATCTCATTCCTTTTTTTGTTTTGTTTTGTTTTGTTTTGTTTTTCCGAGACAGGGTTTCTCTGTGTAGCTTTGCGCCTGTCCTGGATCTCGCTCTGTAGACCAGGCTGGCCTCAAACTCAGAGATCCGCCTGGCTCTGCCTCCCGAGTGCTGGGACTAAAGGCATGCACCACCACGGCCTGGCAATATCTCATTCTTATATCATCTTTCCACTCCATTCTTTGCTCATCAATATAAGTCTCTGTGCAGGGCAGAGGTAACTTCAGCGAATCTAACTTTGTTGCTGTGTATGTCTTGTAATTGCCTGAGTGTAGAGTAGGAAGAGGCTTGCAATCTGATCTCCTCTAGCCCACCGAATCTTGTTGACCTTTTTGAGTTTACTTTGTTTTGAATATCTTGTTGCCGAGTGAGTACAGAGACAGATGTTTCAAGAATGTCTCATAGCATCATAAAGAGACCTCTGGCTTTTTTATGTGTATCACAACCTCCAAGGCATAAGGAAGAACTTCAAGTAGATAAGGATATCTTCCTAAAGTGGGAGGGGTAGTATGTTCAGGGCTTTCCTGGGGAAGCTTACAAGCAGTATTTCTGGGAGAAGGCATAAATGATTCATATGAAATTTCCCATCAATCCAATATCCCCAAATTGTACAAATATTAGAAGTCCTCTAAGTATGTAACAGGTAGAGATGAAAACCAAAGGTGACATGGCAGCCATCATGTGGCTCAGCTTTGCTGGATCTTTGTCAAGCATCTGTGCTGGCTTTATGACTTTTGCTCTTCCCATCAGATATGGCTCTGCCAGTTAGGCATTTTGATTTCTCTATTTGCTTTTCATCGTTTCTAATTTTTTTTTTTTGAGACAGGGTTTCTCTTTATAACAGTACTGGCTGTCCTGGAATTAGCTTTGTAGACCAGGCTGTGCTCAAACTCACTGAGATCCACCTGCCTCTGCCTCCCAAATGCTGGGATTAAAGGTGTGCGCCACCACTGCCTAGCCCATCATTTCTAACTTTTTTTTTTTGCATTCCTGTTTTTGTTTACTTTAGAAATTACCTTTGTGTTTGTGTTGGTGGCCATGTTTGAACAGACAGACCTTAGAAATCTGGTATTGTCTGTGAACCTTATCAATGGCTTTAGTGACAGATGAGAAGTCATTCAAAATTTTATGACTAAGGTGGTGTTGTACCCGTGTTGTGAAACCCCCAGAGACCACCAAGGAGCCAGTTTCCAATGCAGTCACACAAGGGTCTTTTTATTGTCAGGTTCAAACCTGGGCCACCGCCCGGCAGATTGAGGGAAATGTGGCAGCAGCGGCGGGCCCAGGGGTAGAGAGTTTTTAAAGGGAAATACCACAAGCTGGGAATTATATGCCTTGGCATCTTGGGATTGGGTAGAAGGGATATGGAGCAAGGTGATTTTTTGAAACTATTGGTCTAGACTTTTGGCGCAGAACCACAACCTGCTGACAGGATTATCTGGATATCTGCAAGGGCCATAAACCACAGGCAGAATGTCTGCAGGAGCATCTGGATCTTGTTAAGCTTTACTGCCCTGTTTCTTAATTGACTGATTCTAGGGTATCTGTTGGAGTTGTCATGACGCATTCCTGAGGTTCTTCCTGGAACTGAGTACGGCCCCCCGGTCACCAGGTGGTCTAAGATGGTGGCCCTTCCCTAAGATGGAGTCTGTAAAGTCAAGTCTAGGCATTTATATTGCCTTCACAGTGGCACAATTTTCAGATATTCTCAACAAATTTGTATTTATTTCTCGTTTAATTTTGAAAATTTATGTTGTTATGCCCAGATCACGGGGACCCCCAAAAGACCACCACAGAGACCGAATTCCATATGTAAAAGCAAAGAGCCTTTATTTCAAGCTCCCAGTTTGGCCTCTCTGTCTGTGTGACACAGCGGTGAGAGCAGAGAGCCCCGAGCCCAGGCAGGGTAGAGTTTTTATCATAGCAGAGGTTGTGGGTGAGGGGATTTCCAGGGTTCAAGACCCTGATTGGCTGGTTTTTGTCTAGGGTATAGATGTGTGCTGGGAATCCTTGGAATGTCAGGTATTTCGCCTTAGATGCTGGCTCTCCCTGAGTGGGGTCAGCTTATGGCTTTTTCTGGGGACAGGGTAGTACCTGCAAGTAAGTCTGTCATGGCAGCTGTGTGGTCAAGCTGTTGGGCCCCCACATATGTAAATGAACTGATAGGTGATCAGGAAGCTTGTTTTGAGGCAGAGAAAGTTGTCAGGGAAAGATGACATCGTAACAAATCAGAACTCTAGAACTTCCATTGTTTATCCCGATCCCGATACAGGTGACACTGACCCCTTTGTTCTTCATTTACAGTTTTGTCAAAGCGGAGGGAGCCGTGCTGAAGATGGACACACAGCACTAGAGAGTTTTTCCTCTTTTCTCAAAAGTCGTGATTATTTGGTGTCTTGGTTCCAGTTACTGCTTCTCAATCAAGTCTGTTTGCTTCATCAGAAATGATTTTTACAATCTCAAGAAAAAATATGTCCCAGAAACTGAGTTTCCTGTTGCTGGTGTTTGGACTCATCTGGGGGCTGATGTTACTTCACTATACATTTCAACAGCCGCGACATCAGAGCAGCGTCAAGTTACGTGAGCAGATCCTAGATTTAAGCAAAAGATACGTGAAGGCCCTGGCAGAGGAGAGCAAGAGCATGGTGGATGTGGACAGCGGAGCATCCATGGCAGGCTACGGTAAGAACCACGGGATGTCTTTTGTCTTCTCCTTCCCAGCTGTTCCTGTGCAAACGCAGCTGCAGGAACTGAGCTCAGCTCCTGGTGTGCTCTTTTGATTTTAAAAAAAGTACAGGTGTATATTTTCAAATGTAAACTAGGAATATAGTACTCATACGTTCCTCACCCAGATTTGTTATTAATATCTCACATTTATTATGTTTTAAGTACATTAGAGAAATTGTAACATTTCACTACTACATTCATCTCTTTAAAATATGTATGTATAAAGTATATTATGTGCATTTAAAAATGAGTATGTAATACCGTGTATTTGTTTTATATATGTATATACAGTTTTTGATTTTTTTAAAAAATTTCTCTATAAAACATCAAATGGAGAGCATCTATGAAGTCCAAGAACCAGGATTTACCTGTAGTTCCAGCATTGCTTACTGCAAGTCTCCCTTTCAAGTCCTAGGTTCCTGTGTTTTAAGGGTTTTTGTTTGTTTGTTTGTTTGTTTGTTTTATTTTTTGAGACAGGATCTCTCTGTTCTGGCCATTTTGGAACTCACTATACATATACAAGGACCAAGCTGGCCTCGAACTCACAGAGATCCACCTGCCTCTGTCTCTCAAGTGCTGGGATTAAAGGTGTGCGCCACCACCGCCCAGCTTGTTTTAAGTTCTTTTCGTGTGTCTTCTATTTTTTTTCCCCTCTTAGATGAGATGGGGAGTTAGAAGTTGCCAGAAGGCTGAGACCGGAGAGTCATGAGTCTGAATGAAGCCCGTTCTATCAGTGCTGGGAATCGAACCCAAGGCCTTACATAATGCTAGGCAAGCACTGTAAACCAAGCGTAGCCCTAGCCTGTTTTATTTAATTAATCATTTATTTTGAGGCAGGGTCCTGAACTTACCGTGTAGTTGAATATAGCCTTGAACTTCTAATCTTCCCTTCTCTCTCCCCCTAGTACTGGATTACAGTCCTGTGTCCCATACTAGGCAAGTACTTTATTAACTGAGTTATATGCCCAACTCTGTTTATTTTTGAGATAGGTTCTTGCTTTGTAAGTTAGGCTGAACTTGAACTCAACCTTTTCCTGCTTCCTTCGTGCATTGGGATTGGGCCTCTGCCGTAAGTTTGTTGGTTGGGTGTCCCTTCTGGTCAGGTCACCTTTCTTCTTTCAGCAGAGGGATTTACGGTGTTGGGGAGAGGCCTTCTTCACAGCAGGGTTCATAACTGTTGTGAGTCAAGAGTACAATAGCTTGTCATTCTTTCTGCCCTTCTGTGGTATCCCCTGAGCCTTGGAGGACGTGTAGATTCCCTGTTTATGGTTCCAGGCATGGTGTAGCACACCTGTTATCCCAGTATTAGGAAGGTGGAGACGAGGGTCCCTGGGGCCTGCTGGCCTGTCCGTCTAACTGGATTGGCAAATTCTAGGTACCGTGTGAGACTGTCTCAAAAATAAACAAAGGTTGAGAATAAGTGGCTGTTGAATTGCTTAGTCATAAACTGGGCATCTATATCCCCTTACCCTTTTGGTTTTTTGAGACAAGGTTTTGCTTTGTAGCTCAGGCTGGCCTTGAACTCAAGATCCTTCTGCCTCAGCTTCCAAAGTGCTGGGATTATAGGCACGTATCACAGTGTCCAGCTGCATTTATCTCTGTGCAAATATATATACTCTTTTTCTAGAGAGCCAATATTGTTTTCTTATTTTGAAAATGGTCTTAGAGTTTTATTGCTGTGAAGAGACACCATATAAAGGAAAACAATTCTTAATAAGAAAAACATTTAACTGGGGCTAGCTTACTGTTTCAGAGGTTTAGCCCATTATCATGGCGGGAAGCATGGTGGAACAGGCAGACATGGTGCTGCAGAAGGAGCTGAGGGAAAGAAACCTTGTCTAAACAAACCAAAAGAAAAGGAAAGAAATAGTCTGCTTCCCTAGTGAGACTCCCTTGGAGAAAAATTAATTTGCAAGTGGCTATCAATTAGAGCTAGCTTCTGGGTTAGGGATGGGGTGGGTGTGTACTTCTCCTTTTCAGCTCTAGGACCCCATCTGGTGCAGGCCCTGTGCATGCTGCCTCAGTCTCTGTGAGTTCATGTGTGTGTCGGTCCTGCTGTGTTTAGGTTTTGATTCCTTGATTTCCTCCATCCCCTCCGGCTCTTGCATTCTTTCTGCCTCCTTTTCTGCTGGGCACCCTGATCCCTGAGGGGAGGTATTTGATGGAAACAAACTGTTTAGGGATAAGTGTTCAAAGTCTCTCATTCTCTGCATATTGTCTATCTGTGGATCTCTGTGTTTGTTCCCATCTGCTACAGGAAGAAGCTTTTCCGATGATGGCTGAGCAAGACACTGATCTTTGAGTATAGTAGAATATCGTTAGGAGTTAGTTTATTGCTATGTTCCTTTGGTGCTCCAAAGGGTTTAGTTTTTATGAAGTCCAACTTACTCTTTTTTTTTCTTTTATGTCTTATACTTTTTCTGATAGTAGCACAGCCATCAGCAGCTTTATCAGCTGGTGTTAGATGAGTTTCCTTGGTGATCAGAGAGTAGGGGTTGAGCTGCCTTTTTGGTCCAGGATCAACAAAAAAATAGCACTATCAATTGCCACTATTGACTACCTAATATCTGTGAAATGCCCGTGAAAAACCTGAAGGGACAATTTCACAAAAGAGCAATTCACTTTGTTCTAGCTAGGAAAAGTCTACTTAAGCCCCTTAACGTTCCACAAAGGTTAAGAATTAGAGCAATCATCGTTTTTCTGGAAGAAGTTCAAGTTAGAACTAGGTGGCATGTCTGCCACCCTGGCCAGGTCTCCTGAGTGTGCGGTGTCCACAGTAGACACAGTGTATCTTTCCACAAGGTCAGGATTCATGCAGTGACAATCAGTTCGCAAGCTTTGCTGGCTTAATTGACTGCAGTATTCCAGATGGTTCTAAGTGTACTGATGGTAAGGACATGAGATCTTTTATTCCAGTCTTAATTGCTAATAACTCTCAGATCACATATTTTTTTAAAAAATGCAGTTTATTATCGTGTGTATGTGTGTTGTGTGTATCACTGTGTGTGTGTGTATGCACACACGTGCACACACACACACACAATGGTTACAAAAGGTTGATGACACAGAGTTCAGAGAGGCCTCACCACGGCTGAGGTGAGAGCTAATAGAACGCAGTGCCTGAAAGTTGGACAGGGTTCTGAGCATCTCAGTGGGAGGAGCTGCAGAGAAACCTGCCGAGGAAGAGCTGGAGAAGGAGCCGAGAGACTGAGGCCAGGTGCATAGGACTGGACCATCCAGTCAAGGTGCAGGGTTGGGTCGAGATGGATCAGGACAGCAGTTGGATTAGATCTCATCAAGCAGTGCGGGACGTTGCTGACCTAAATTGCTGGAAGCAGTTTGGGGTTCTTTGTCCTCCCTGATGCCTGTGTGGCATGGTTAGAGGACAGGTAGGTGGGTTGGTCATCATCGTCTCAATGTTAGATATCTCTGTTTTCTTTTTCTTATAATTCTTTATTTTCTGATCAGTGTTTGGTGTTTTGCCTGCATGTATGTCTGTGTGAGGGTGTTGGATCCTCTGGAACTGGAGTTACAGACAGTTGTGAGCTGCCACGTAGATGCTGGGAATTGAATTCAGGTCCTCTGGAAGAGCAGCCAGTGCTTTTAACCACTGAGCCTTCTCTCCAGCCCCTCAATGCCATTTTAATTTGCATTTATCTGATGACAAAGGATGATGAACAGGTTTTCAAGTATTTATTGGCATTTCTTCTTTGAGAACTTTTGAGTCCATTAGCTCATGTTGCATCCTTCTTGGGTCTGGTGTGCACCTTACTGCTTATATGGAGAAGTTGATGGTCAATGCCTCAGGGCTAGTGCTGGCCTGGTGGTAGTATCTGCACACAAACAGGATGCAAAGTCAAAAGCCTCTGCATTTGTCCTCAACATGGAGTCAAGGGCTGCTTGGTAACCTGGAGTCACCCAGGCTGAACCTGAAAGTCACTGTTTCAAATTCAGGAATAGCGTAGATCAGAGCAGTCCTCCGAGGAGGTCGCCTTGTGCCCTGGCTCCCCATTCCTGCTCCTGTCTGGAGGGTTCAGGTGTCTTGTTGTGTTTGGTTGAATTGCTTCCCTAGCTCTCTTTACCTGCCTTTTCCAGTATTAAACCTGCCCGGTCCAAGCTTTCTGTATACGCTGCTCAAGAAACTCAGCGTAGTGTGTCAAGAGATGGCTCAGCCGGTGAGAGCACTGGCTTCTCTTCCAGAGGATCTGGAAGTACCCACATAGGGGCTCACAGCTCTCTTTAGTCCGTGGAATCCAACAGCCTCTTCTGGCCCATGGGCACCAGGCATACAGATGGTGCACAGACATACATTTAGATAAAGCATCCATACACCTAGAATAAATACCTTTTTTAAAAGTGAGTGCATTCCTTACAGAGAAGGAATGTTTTGAGCCAGACTTTAAATCTGATGCACTGCTCTCAGAAGTGGAGAGTTGCTGGTGTGTGTGAACTCCCTTGCTTTAGGTTTGGTGCTAGTGATGAAAGTGACTCAGCTTTCCCTGTCTGGGGTTCGAGTGTGTTCTCTGTAGTACCTTTTCTTTCAGATGTCCTGATAATTGTTTACCTCATTCCTGTAAACTGCAAAGACAAGTATTAAGTGCTCTATTGCTATTTAATATGATTTATTCCAATTCTTCCCCTAGCGGATCTGAAGAGGACGATCGCAGTCCTCTTAGATGACATTCTGCAACGCTTGGTGAAGCTGGAGAACAAGGTCGACTATATTGTTGTGAATGGTTCGGCAGCCAACACTACCAACGGCACCAGCGGGAACTTAGTGCCGGTGACCACCCACAAAAGGACGAGTGCATCGGGCAGTGTCAGATAGCAGTGAAGGCTACCTGCAGGGCTACACCACTGTGGAGTACATCCATCGCAGGACACCTCTGCACTGCTGCCTAGGACACAGTGATACTTGACAATAAAAGCTCTACACATTTCCAAGGAGCTCGCTGGATTCATAGGACGCTAATTCTGTATATAAACTCGCAGGCACTCTTAGTTTGCTTTCCCACAAAGCTCTTCAATGCTGTTCTGTATACTTACTGGGAGTTTGGTAGCACAGTGGATGTGGTAAGCAGGGAGGTCATCTTCGTATACATCTTCAGTATCTGAGATCAAGAAGAAACAAAAACACTAGAAAGACATGGAGTCCTTTCTATAAAATATTTATTTAAGTATATAACATGTTTTTCAGATAAGCGGACGATAGCATTACTGAATTATTCTGTCGTCTGCCCTCATGATGTCCCTGTGAGTAGAAAACATGCTTAAGTCCAGTACTATATTTTGTTACTCAGATTATGAGCAGGAAAAGGAAGTGTCATGTTAAAAATCATGTTTTGAAATAGACCCAAAGAATGTTTTCATTTGCACTATCCTTCAAAATAACTGAAGGTTAATTGTATATTTTTAAAAATAGCGTTTGTAAGAGTATAATTTTGAAATGGGTAGCAACCACTGTCCATAGCCTAACCATTGGGGACTATTTAATAGAAATGAGAGTAATCTCTAATCTCATACTTAAAAATTTCCTACATATATTCTGCATAATAATACATATTTTTATGATGAAATGAAAAATAAAATATGCGTGATTTTTCACAATCATGATTGTTGATTTGAAAGTAAATCCCAGTGTCATATGCTCTTAGCCATGGATACTCAGGAGGCTGAGGCAGGAGAATTGCAGGTTCACTGCCAGCCTAGGCAACAGAGCAGACCCTATCTAAAAAAAGGAAAAGGAAAATATTTAGCCCGTTGACTGTTTCTGCTGTTAGGAAGGTGCACATTATTTCCATATTTTGGTAAATGTTGCTTTGATTTTATTGGTGGGGAAGGAAGGGGCTTGATGACGTTGACCAGATGTACATAATAAATGTATTTGTGCTGCACAAAACTGCTTGGAAAATGTTAATGTTAGTTGATGTTATGTAAGAGTATCCTGTGTTAGGAGATGTCAGATTAGCTACTCATTTTATATAAGTGACCACTTTACAAAATTAAGAACATTAAAATATAAATTATGAAGACTGATTATCTTTTTAGGGAAATAGCTACTGTATACAGCACAAGAAATCTTAATTTGGTTAGTTCTAGTATAGAAAAAAACATGTCTTTATTTAAATATCTTTTGTAGCAAATCCAATTGCTATATAGTATTCTATATTTCGTAGTATTTATTCTACATAATGACTGCTGAAGAGCAGCTGGCCTCTAGATTCAAACTAAATTGAACTTAGTTTTCAATATTGTTCCTTATTATAATATGCTACCACAAACAGTAGCAGTGATTGTAATATTTTGTTAAAATGAGTATAAGAATATATTGTTTTACGAAAGATAGCTTTCTGAAATGTCTTCCTTGAACCTTTATGTGAAGAGATTATGTCCCTTTGCTAGGTTGAAGTCGGAAGGGCTTGTGCAGTCTCAGAGGGGTTGTGAACATTTCTGTTTTGTCATTGTTTTCAGGGATGAAATAAAATAGATGGTTTGTATTTACAGTTGTTCCATGTGTTCTTTAAATAGTGGCTATGCATTTCATAAATGGTAAATGATTTGGTTTTTTTTCTTAAAGTGTCGGGAATGGAACCTAGGGCTTTACACATGCAAATTAGTTCTCTGCACTGAGTTTCCCTCACAGGCCTTAATGTTAATGACTAGAGATAATCTTTTTTTTTTTTTTGTTTTTTCTAGACAGGGTTTCTCTGTGTAGTTTTGGTGCCTGCCCTGGATCTCGTTCTGTAGACCAGGCTGGCCTTGAACTCACAGAGATCCGCCTGGCTCTGCCTCCCGAGTGCTGGGATTAAAGGCGTGCGCCACCACTGCTCGGCTAGAGATAATCTTAATGTAAGTTTGGGTTTTATTTCAACTCCAAATAACTTTTACAAAAAACTATAAAACAACAAGAAAACCCAAGGGGCTGGAGATGTGGCTAGTTGGTAGTGTGATGACTTCGTGTGCTCCAAGTCTTGGTTCCATCCCCAACACTGTGTAAACCAGCGTGATGGTGCGGGCCTGTAATCCCAGCTGTGAGGGAATGGTTCTTAAGAACATTGGTTAGGTGATGGTAAGGGTCATAAGTTAAATATGTGTGTGTGTGTGTGTGTGTGTGTGTGTGTGTGTGTGTGTGTGTAAAGTGAAAAGAACACCTGCATTTTTTCTAACCAGGGATAGCTACTGTTGACATTGACATTTTAGTATAGAATTGGAATCTCCAGGCTGGCAGTTTAGCTCAGTGGTAGAATTTACCTTGTGTGCACAAGGCCATGTCTTTCATCTTTAGCATCATCAGTCAGTCCACTTTGTCCTGGCTGCTTTTATGTCAACTTGACGCAAGCTAGAGTCGTCTGAAAGGAGGGAACCTCAGTTGAGAAAATGCCTCCATAAGATTCGGCTGTAAGGCATTTTCTTAATTAGTGGTTAATGGGGAAGGGCCCCGCCCATTGTGGATGGTGCCATCCCTAGGCTGGTGGTCCTGGGTTCTATAAGAAAGCAGGCTGAGTAAGTCATGAGGAGCAAACCAATAAGCAGCACCCCTCCATGGCCTCTGCATCAGTTCCTGCCACTGGGTTACTGCCCTGTTTGAATTCCTGTCCTGACTTCCTTTGATGATAAACAGTGATATGAAAGTGGAAGCCAAATAAACCCTTTCCTCCTCAACTTGCTTTTTGGTCATGATGTTTTTAGAAACCCTGACTGTTTTCTCCCTAATGCTGGTCATCAAATCCACAGCCTTTGTGCATGGTAGGTGCGTCTTTTATCACCAAGTTCTTTCTCCAGGACTACACTTAAAACGTAGCATTATCATGTCACTTTTAAGCCCTAACTTGGGCTGAGGGTGTAGCTCAGTTGGTAGAGTACTTGGCTAGTACGTGTGAAGTCCTGGGTTCAATTCCCAGTACCACATAAAACAGGCATCGTGGCCCATGCCTATAATCTCAGCGCTGGATGTCCTAGGTCGGGTTACTATTGCTGTGATGAAGCACATGGGGATGACCATGCCTGACTGTAATTTGAACACTGAGGTCAGACAGGAGGATCCTCAAAGCAACTTGGGGAGGAAAGGGTTTATTTGTCTTTCTTTTCCACATCACAGCTCATCATAAAAAGAAACCAGGCCAGGAACTCAAACTGGACAGGAACCTGGAGGCAAGAGCTGATACAGAGACCATGTGCTGCTTACTGGCTTGCTTCCCATGGCTTGCTCAGCTTGCTTTCTTATAGAATCCAGGACCACCAGCCCAGGGATGGCACCACCCATAAAGAACTGGGCCCTCCCACATCAATCACTGAATGGTTAACTAGTGCTGGGAATTAAAGGCCTGTGCCACCATGCCTGGCTCTGTTCCCAGTGTGGCCTCGAACTCACAGAGATCCAGATGAATCTCTGCCTCCCAAATGCTAGGATTAAAGGCATGTGCTACCACTGCCTGACCTCTATGTTTAATATAGTGGCTGGCTTTTTCCTCTGATCCTCAGATAAATTTTATTGGGGTGCACAAATAAAATATCACCACAGCTCCTGACAGACACGTCCGTGTAAAAAGATGTGACTGTGCTAATTGTTACCAGGCCCTGTTACCAGGTCTAGTTGCTCACCTCTCAAAGCCAACACTTGGGAAATGAGAGGAGGAGGAACAAAAATCAAATTTACTCAAGGATCATTGTTCTGAGAAGATGATCGGATTATTATCTTCAAAGTTCCATCTTGGAGAACTCAGGAGTGCAAAAGGCATTTATGAAGAGGGAAAGTAGTCTCAGGGTAAAAGACGCTGCTGAGGGGACTCATCCTTCGGGATGTATGTTTTTCTCTGCTCTGGATAGGACGTTATAATTGAGCTTTACCTCCTTGGGCTGCTACTGTAGTTTATTTTAGAAAAAAAGAAAAAAGAAAACAACCCCCCCCCAAAAAAAAACATTCTCCCATTTCAATTTATATTGTGAAATAGGATTTGACTGTGTAGCCTTGGCTAACCTTGAACTCATGGCCATCCTCCTGTCTTACCTCAGTGTTCAAATTATAGTCAGACATGGCCATCCCCATGTGTTTTCAGGATGTTTAACCTCGTGAAAATTTACATGCCTTGTGTGGAACTAAAGAATAAGGGCGCTGCTCATTCCGACATTATCTGCAGCTTAATTTAGTCACTTAAGTACAGCCCCTACTTAGAATTTAAAATGCTAGGCACAGGAGGGAATGCAGCCTCCACAGGAATGGCCACCGAGATTCCAGTCAGTCGCCGAGCAGCACATTAGCTCAGGTATGTATGTCATGTGTCTGTGGCATGTTCCCGGTGTAGCTCTGTCTTGGGCAGTACTGTCTCTACTTTATCAATGCTAGCTGCATCAGCCTTTCTAGATTCTCAACTTTTCATCTTAAACTTGAGAACACCTGGCCTGATTTGAGTTCATGTTCCTCGTGCTAAGGCTTTGAAACTAATAGTATAGGTGAGAGCGATGCTGGGTGTGTGTGTGTGTGTGTGTGTGTGTGTGTGTGTGTGTGTGTGTGTGTGTTCCTTCTCTCGGGGGCCAGCATTTTCCGCTTCCTGTTGTGCCATGTCTGAAAGCTTGTTTTACATATTTGGTCCTTGGTTTTGTTTTAAGGGGGAGTAGTATGTTAGTTTCCTGTGATCATCATAAAAATGATCACAAATTTGACGGGTGAAAACATTTATTACCCTACGGTTCTGTAGTTCAGAAATCTGAAATCGGTTATCCTGGCCGAGGTCAAGGTGTTGGCGGGACCTGCTCCCTCCAGAGGCCCCTGGCAGAAAAACGCATTCCCTGCCTTGTCCAGCTCCTGGGGCTTCATTCCTTGCGTTTTCTGGCTTGCAGCCCTCCTTTCCATTCCGGAACCAGCAGGGCAGTGCTGTCAGACACCCTCTGCCTGTGCCTTCCTACACAGACACTATTAGTGACACTCGGTGCCCTCGGGTATCGGGTAGAGTCTCCCCATCTTAAGATCCTTAATCTGCAAAGTCTCTTTTGTAACACCCACAGATTCCAGTGATTTGGGGCTTGTTTATTCAGCCAACCACAGGAGGCAAATGCAGCTTCTACTTTGTCATCTTGGCTGAGAATGAGAATCTTCTTTTCAAATACACATTTTTGTTTTGTTTTTTTAAGACACAGTTTCTCTGTTTAGCCCTTGCTTTCCTGGATCTCACTCTGTAGACCAGGCTGGCCTCGAACTCAGAGATCCACCTGGCTCTGCCTCTGAGTGCCGGGACTAAAGGCATGTGCCACCACCATCTGGTTTAATTATTATTATGTTTTTAATGTGAGAACTTGGGTGATGTATATCAGTAGTAGAGTATGTGCTTAGCATGCTCAAGGCCCTGGGTTTCATCCCGACCTCTAAACAAGCCCTCTCTTTTTAAATAATAAAAATAAATGATCTCTGATAAACCCCTTTCTTCTTCTTTTCTCCCTACCTCCCTTCTTTCCTTCTCTCTGCTTCTGCCACTGAGGTCTATTCACAGTTGTGGCGCTGTGAGTCCCACCGGTCAAGAATAAGAGCACTACCCCAATTTAAAGCCAGATTTGAAGCAAGCTTTAATTAAATACTGGCCAGGTTGATGGACTCTGGCCAGGTCCATTCAGGGTTCCCAGGAAATGATGATGAGTCACATTTTGCTGAGACTTATAAAGGCACACCCATAAGGCCACCGTATTTTCCATTAGGTCCAATCAGGGGCAAACATACTTCCTGCCTGCGTACCTCTCCCCTACATGTGACCATTAGGTATAGTTGGGTCAAACAAACTTGTCTAGGGGAGCAAAAACTTGTGGCTTGTTATCCCCCATAAACAATAGCCTCCAGCACTTCAGGAAGTATCTGTCCCTGGGCAAGGGGCTTACAGGTTAGAGGCATTTTTGTTTCATGGATCTCTTAGGCGCAGTAATGAAAACATAAAATGTAACTTTGGCTCTTGCGGTGGTTGGAATGGTAAATTCTCTAGCATTTGAGTACTTGGTCCCCGGTTGGTGCTGTTGGAGAGGTATAGGAGGTGTGGTCTTGCTGGAGGAAGCATGCCACGCCACTCTGAGAGTCTCAGGACTCCCTCCAACTTGATGTGCCTGCTCTGCTTCCTGTTTGTTGGTACAGATGCGAGCTCCCAGACAGGCCTGGTGCTTGCTGCCTCTCTTCCCTGATCTGATGGTGGTGATGGACTCTTATCCCCCCCGGAGCTGTAAGCCCCAAGTAAACCTTTTCTCCTGTAAGTTGCCTTGACCATGGTGTTTATCACAGCAACAGGAAAAGTAACTAGTATGCCAATCTTGTCAATATTTTTCTTAAAATTTGAAAGAGGGTCTTAACTCCATTGCCCAGGCATGTCTGGAATATGCAGCTGTCCTGCTCAAATCTCCAGGATAGCTAAGGTTACAGGCTTGTGGCTGCAGGCATGGCTAATAAAATCCTACTATGTGAAATAATTTGATAGTTTCTAGTCAATACTGGTAGTCATCCATGATACATTGTTTTTGTTATGGAATATTGAATCGTTATCTCATGATCAGTGTGACTTTGGTGGTGGAAACCCTACCTGGCCCGAACTGAGATGATACCTTGACATTGATGTTGTACTTGCTTTCTGCTAGGAATTTCTGGAGCGTTGCTGATAACCTAAGACAGACTGACCTATCTTTTTGCCTTGGGACTAAAAGGACCAAGCAGTGCCCATGAAGCCCCTGTGAGAGCAGAGTTAGGGTGGGATCTGGAAAGAAGCTCAGTGGTTGAAAGCACTCGCTGCTTTTGTAAATGCTGAGTTTGGCTCCCAGCATTTCCAACAGCCAGCTTATAACTACCTGTTCAACTGTAGCGGATGGAGTGAGAATGTCTTTTCCCCACCCCCAGGAGCCTATATTTGAATGTTTACTTGGTCCGCAGTTGGTGGCTGTTTGGGAAGGATTGGGAGACATGGCCCTGTTGGAGGAGGTGTGTCACTGGGGGCTGCTTGAGGGTTCAGAAGCCGTCCACCATGTCCAGTGTGCTCTCTGCTTGCTGTTTGAGATGTGAGCCCTCAGCTTCCTGTTCCTGCTGCCAGGCCTTCACTCTGCCGTCATGGACTCTAACCCTCAGAAACCGTAAGCCTAATTAAATGCTTTTCTTTTATAATTGCCTTGGTCATGGTGACTTATCACAGCAACAGAAAAAGTCACTAAGACTCTAGCTCCAGGGATCTGATACCCTTTTCTGTCCTACACACACACACACACACACACACACACACAAATCTTAACTACTAAAATAAATAAAAATAAAGATATCCTTTCTCCTCCCCAGAGTTTTGGGTTGAGGCAAACTAGCTTTTTTTTCTGTCATCTGCTTGTAGAGACATCCCCTCCCCATTTCTTGAAAGTTATCATCAGCTTCAGTCTTCCGACCTTCTGTGACCTCATAAGCAGTGCCCCTGCCTTCTGGTGTAATCTCCCACTCCACCCCAGCTTCCTTCACATTAGACTGAGTCAGGAGGATTGGGAATCAGCACCAGCCTGGGCTACCTCATTCAAATAAAGCCGGAACAAACCAAAACAGAGCCACAAAATCCAAGCCCTCAAACTTTACAATATTCTCCCCTTAAAAATAGTAACCAAGCTGGGCAGTGGTGGTGCACACCCTTAATCCCAGCACTTGGGAGGCAGAGGCAGGCAGGCAGATGAGTTGGAGGTCAGTCTGGTCTACAAAATGAATTCCAGGACAGCCAGGACTAAGAAACCCTGTCTCAAATACAAACAAACAAACAAACAAAAAACAAAAAACAAACAAAAAAACAAACAAACCAAAAAAACAAAAACAAGAAAAACAACCCCCCCCAAAATAACCAATCCCCCCAAATCTAACCATGGTTGAACCCCACACACTTTGACTATAGCCCCTGTATTGGTTATCTATTGTATTAGTTATCTATTGTATTAGTGATCTATTGTATTAGTTATCTATTGTATTAGTGATCTACTATATTAGTTATCACTGTATTAGTTATCTATTGTTTGTAACCACGATCACCAAAAGATTGACCACTTGAAACTTATTTATTCTCCCGCAGCTTCTGTCCTATCAGATGTGCAGGCACCAGGTAGCTGGGCCTCCTTTTACCAGCCAAAGTGGTGCTTGTCAGGGCTGGCGGCTCTTCCCCAGCTCAGGCTGTACTCTCTGGCCTCTTGGACCCGGAGGACTTGGTTCCTCACTGACTGCTGGCCTGAGGCTGTCCTGGATTGCTTAACAGCAGGACTCTTGACGAATGGAGAAGTCTGCTAAAAGGCAGAAGTCGGTCTTTTTGTTTTGGTTTGTTTTAGTGACAGAATCTCTCTGTGTAGCTCTGGCTGCCCTGGAACTTGCTCCGTAGAACAGGCTCAGACTCATGGAGATCTGCCCGCCCCTGCCTCTGGAGTGCTGGGATTAAAGGTGTGCACCCCCGGCAGAAGTCAGTCTTTTACAGTCTAATCCCGAAAGTGATATCTAAATATCACCATGCTGTTGGCCTAAAGAGAATGATTGCACAAGACTGTAAATACAGGAAGTAGGGGCATGACGGAGGGGAAGACTTACAGTCTGCCTGCCACAGCCACATCCTCCCTCTATCCACGAAAACTCCTTCCCTCCTTTCCATTCCTGAGCCCATTCAACTGCTGTGGTCAAGGCTGCCGGTGCCAAACTCAGCAGCCAGTTCTCTGCCACTGGCAGCCTTGACCACAGCAGTTGAATGGGCTCAGGAACGAAAGGAGGGAGTTTTCATGGACAGAGGGGGAATCCTTTCAGCAACATCTGTCTATTCCCTACCCGATCCACACCTCCCCATCTTACCACAGTCTTCTTTTCTTCTATGGGTTTGAGTTTTTCTTAGGCTTGTTAGTAATTTGTGTTGTAACTTTCTCTGTTTAGTTTCCTTACCTCCTGTGGTGGTTTGAATGAAAATGACCTGCGTAGCTCATAGGGAGTGGCACTATTAGGAGGTGTGGCCTTGCTGGAGTAGGTGTGGCCTTGTTGGTGGAAGTGTGTCACTGGGGGAGGGCTTTGAGGTCTCACACGCTCAAGCCAGGCCCAGTGTCTCTCTCCTGCTGCCACCTGATTCAGACGTAGAACACTCTGCTCCTTCTCCAGCACCTTGTCTGCCTGCATGTCACCATGCTTCCTGCCATGATGATAATGGACTAAACCCCTGAAACTATAAGCCAGCCCCAATTAAGTGTTTTTCCCTCCAGGTTTGTCTGTACTATTGCATATGACAGGGTTTTTTTCTTTTTTCAAAGGCTGAATACTGTTCCATTTTATGTTTATAGTACAGTTTCTTTATCAGTTTATCCACTGATGGACACTCAAGATTGATTCCTTAGGCTGTTGTGACAATGAACATGGGAACACAGATATGTGACACATTGATTTTATTTCCTTGGGATATAAACCCAGTAGTGGAATTGCATGGTAGCTTCTATTTATTAATATTCTGGGAAACTATATACTGATTCCTATAGTGGCTGTACTAATTTACATTCTTTTTTTTTTTTTTTTTGGTTTTTCGAGACAGGGTTTCTCTGTGTAGCTTTGTGCCTTTCCTGGAACTCACTTGGTAGCCCAGGCTGGCCTCGAACTCACAGAGATCCGCCTGCCTCTGTCTCCCGAGTGCTGGGATTAAAGGCGTGTGCCACCACCGCCCGG
>CABHPP010139981.1:26279-48290 GCA_902168425.1 Peromyscus attwateri | reverse complement strand
GAGAGAGACAGAGAGAGAGAAAGAGAGAGAGAGATTAAGATAATGATGAAGTTTAAATGTCAGTGTTTCATAATCTAGAATCATTTGGGAAAGAGTATTTTTTATATTATTAAAATATGATTGTATAATTCCCCCTCTCTCTCCACCCTCAAACCCTACTCATCTACTCCTCCCCACTTACTCGCAATAGCCTCCTCTTCTTTACATATACACAAGTAAACATATAAATTCCATCTGCTAAGTCCATTCAGTGTTACCTCATGAGATATTTTCCTAGTCCTGACTACTTGATATTAGATAACCAATCAGGTCACTCATCCCTGAAGAAGACTAATTCCCCATCTTTCAGTAGATAATTCCTTATAGCTCTTCATCTAGGTGTGGGACCCCATGCAATTTTCGCCATCTACATTAGGCTATCAACTGCTGTTGGAATTATTCAGGTCCTGTTTAGGCAACCACATTGTTGATAACTCATATGTGTAGCTTTCCTATCATAGCCAGAAAGGACAATTGCCCAGCAAACTTTCTGATCCTCTGGCTCTTACAATCTTTCTGCCCATGTTCAACAATGTTTCCTGAGCTTGGGCAAAGGAATTGTGTTGTAGGTGTTATTAATCAGAGCTTGGAACTCACAGTCAGTTCTTGTGGTGATATTTTATCTGTGCATCCCAATAAAGCTTATCTGAGGATCAGAGGAAAAAGTCAGCCACTATATTAAATATAGAAGTCAGGCAATGGTAGCACACGCCTTTAATCCTAGCATTCAGGAGGCTGAGATTCATCCGAATCTCTGTGAGTCCAAGGTCAGCACTAGTTAGCCATGGAGGTCTGGAGGTCTGTACAGACAGACAGGAATGACAGAGCTGGGCAGAAAGAGGAAATGATGTAGCTGGATGAAGAGAGGAAGTGAGATAACAGGGACAGAAAGGATATAGGCGTGAGTATGCAAGAAGTGGCCCTCTCTGGAGGCTGAGGTGTTGGTAAGGTGACATTGGCCCTGGCTTGTCCTATTCCTTTGATTTCTTGGTTTTCATCCTAATATCTAGCTCCGGGTTTTTTATTAATAAGACCATTTAGCAATTCATCTTACAAGTTCTCTGCTTTTTGACTAGTTGTAGCTTTCTGTAGTTGTCTCCTGCTATTGCCAAAGAAGCTTCTTTGATGAGGGATGATATACTTATCTGTGGGTATAAGGATAAGTACTTAGAATTATACAGTTAGGAATTATACAGGTTTGGGAAGGTAATACTTTCTCCTCTAAGATACATGATCTCACTAGCTGGTTTGGTTTAAAGTAGGAGACTGCTGTGGATTACTGCTTTTGTACACTGGTTTAATAAAATGCTGATTGGCCAGTAGCCAGACAGGAAATATAGGCGGGATAAGCAGACAAGGAGAATCTGGGAAGAGGAAGGCTGAGTCAGGAGATGCCAGCCCGCCATCCAGGGAGCAGCATGAAATGGTACACAGGTAAAGCCATGGAACACATGGCGACATATAGATTAACAGAAATGGGCTGAGTTTAAGTGCAAGAGCCAGTCAGTAGTAAGCCTGAGCTAATGGCTAAGCAGTTAATTATAATAATTAATATAAGCCTCTGTGTGTTTACTTGGGTCTGAGCGGCTGCAGATTGGATGGGACACGGGAAAACTTTCAGCTACAGGAGACATGATTTCCTTCCTGCTAATTGTGCTTTAAATCTAATTAAAGAGGCTTGGTTATTGCCAGAATATGAGTGCCACTATTGCACCTTCATGATACATTGCCATGGTGGTCATTGTGGTTTATAGGCATTATAGATAGGCAGAATTTTTCTTAAGGACAATTGTGAGGATCAGGTTAGCATGTTCCCATGTCTGTGGGAAATTGTCCTAATTGTTAATTGATGTGGGAAGACTCAGCCCAATTATGGACAGCACCATTTGATGGGTTGAGCCTTGGGCTATCAAAGAGTGAAGAGTCCTAGCGGCCAAAAGCAAGCAGGAAGCGTGAGTATATTTGTCTCCCTACGCTCTTGACTGTGACTGTGCCATGTAACTAGGTGCTCAAGTTCCTGTTTTGACTTCACTAAAATAATGGACTATAGCTTGGAATTCTAAGCCAAATAAATCCTATATTGTTTCCTAGATTGCTTTTGATCAGGGTATTTTATCACAGCAACAGAAATGCAACTTGAACATATGAAATTACATAAAATATGTTTGATTTATAATCTCAAAATATGTACTCAAAATTCAATTCTTGATATTTATGTGTTTGGTAAACTTGGATAATTGACACCATGTATCCATGACATGTATATATCTGTAAAAGAAAAATATCATGCAAATTATTTAAAACAATGGAAATAAATGTTTGAAATAACTTAAAATATTATAAAGTATCTTTAAATATTATAAAGAATAACAGTGCTTTGATTTTTTTCTCTTCAGGTATGTGTGTTCCTTTGAGTAAGGCATATTTTACCCATTGTAGTACACCAGGAATGTTTGGTGTACTAAACAAAATTCTATGGTAAGAAAAAGAAAAAGACCTGCTTCTGATATTTAAATAGCTGTGAAAACTGGGAGGAAAGAGTCTTCCTTAAGTCCTATTTTTAGATTTACCAATGGTCTGATTCATAAAATCTATCAGGGTCTTCTTTAAAAATGCAAAATCTAAAGGTGCTGTGCATCATAATCTTCATGTGGCATTCACATAACATAACCCTGATGCAACATTGCTTAATAGGAGGATAGTAAATCAAGCCATAGCAGCAGTTGGAGTCTGTTTTACTTATTATAGTAATGAATTATAAATTCTAAGTATTTAATACTGTGCACAGAACACAGGACATGTACATAAACTCAAAGTACACAATATTATGGTTTCATACTCTTCTAATCTTGTTCATTTCTTGATACAGAACTTACGATAATAAGCATCATCAAAACAGTAATGCTCCACAGAGCAAAGAAAGCATCTTCAGTTCCTTGTTCCCATCAAAGAAGAACTTCTTTTCTTTGAGTCATAGCTCAGATGTTAATTATAGTTTTCAACAACAAAAAGACAAGACGAGCTAAAAGATGGCAGGAAATGAAATGTTTCAAAGACCATAACCACAAAATAACAGAAAAATGCACATCTACTTTAAATGTAGAAGCTCTTTTTTCATTTTCCAATGAGGACCAGCCACCATATACAATGTCTGACTGTTACTCATTACTTGACTGTATATTATGACATCCTTGAAATGCATAACTTCATAGTTATCACTTCTGCATAACAACAAAATGAGGTGTGTGTTTTAAGGGTCTAAGGCATCAAACAAGAAGCCTAAATTTCCTTGCAGCCAATGATCATGGCTACCAATGCTCTCCTTTAATTTTGGTTTTTAATGGTATTAACTTCAGTTTAATGATAATTTCTTCATTTCTTTAATTTGCATTTTATAAGACACCCCTTATAAAGTATCTACACCCTTTATAAGGTATCTACAATACCAAACCACTGATTCATCACTCCCCAGTATGGTTGACTTTTTCCCCCCGTATTTCCAGCCAACTGAACCAAAGTTCCCAACTGCCTATCTTTCCATTGAGAACTCTTACTTTCTGATATGTCTATCATGAAAATTTTGTGTGTGTGTGTGTGTGTGTGTGTGTGTGTGTGTGTGTGTGTGTATCTTCACTTTTCTTTTTCCGTACTGAAATTTCAGAGACAACCATCAAAATTATTTTGTTCCCCAAATTTTCCATTTCTATCACGTTCTCACCATCTTTCTTTCATGGTCATTCAAAATCCTACTGATTTCTTCTTGGTCTTTCATCCTAGTAATTGAAAATCTCTGGTTAAAAATCTTATACATTGGCTTCCTGAGCACATATTCAGGATCATCAGTATTAATGCAGTTGTCAGAAAAGCTATGAATCTTATTAAATTGTCAGCACAGTTGGCAAAATACTGAAATCAATGTCTTTGTCAATACACTCACCATTGTAACCAAATCTCTCCTTTCTGGTTTACTTCTTGTCAACTGGTCACCTCAGCTACAGCTTTACTGTATAATGGATCTTGAGCTATTAGACAAGAATTCATTATGTCTACTCATCAAATACAATTTGCCCTGAATCTGCCTCAGTTCTCTCTTCATTGACGTTAACATTAGTATTTTCTTTCTCCTAAAAGATGACATGGCCATAGGACACTATACCCCATTGTCACTCTTCTTACAGTTTTAAGGTCACTAATTAAAAATGCTTTTTATAAAGTCATTCTATAAATATTCATACATCATTGGACAATTTTTGTATTAAAGAAAAGCAAATTTGTCCTTGAATCCCATATATTCCTAATCATAATCTACAATATTTTCTCATACTTTTCAAGTCAAGTTTCGAGAATTTTTCACACACATTTTATCAGTTAAATTCACACTGGATATGTACCCATTCATCATCTGGCTGTTACATCAAAACTCTGGTATTAAAATATAAGCAATGTGTTCTACATATGCTAACCTTTTCACCTAAGTAATTCCTAGTCAGCTTTCAGAGGGTCACAAATTTTGTCTTCTCGATGATTCTTTCATAGCCTGTATAGTTATCCTACCGCAATGCCATGCACCAAGTCTTATTTGGATTTATCAATGGAAATTGTAATCCAATGCATTGTTTCTCTGCTTCAAGGTATATCACTGTATGGTGATACAACTAAATGAAAAGTCTGACCCCAAAGCATTACTGAAAATAAAGCCCAGAAAAACCCATTTTAAAATCTATTGCGGTTGTCCCTCTAAAGACTCATTCAACAACACAATTGCTCTAGAAACTTTTCCATTTCTCTCTGCATAAAACACCTTGAGTTTTACCTCTAGCTAATCAGCTATCTTCCTCAATATTACCTAATTATTCTGGTACCCACTACGAGATAAATAAGTTTCTTCTTTCACAGCAGGATGAATAAAACATCTTTGAAGAAGGACTCCAGCCAGTTAAGAAAGAAAAGTTTGAACCATGTCAATATGTGTGCCATACAAACTTTTCGGTCTTTCTTGGATCATTTTTTATAAAAGAAAGAAGGAATGAATAAATGTGGGGGGAACAGAACTAAAAATGGTTTCTTAATTCACTGAGAATGTGTTAAGGAAGAAGAATAAGCATTGTTAAAATGAAATATTTATGTCACTTTATGATTTTGAAGCTCTGCCCTTTCTTTTCGAGGTCTAAGTAATTAGAATTCCAATATCTTTATTTAATTTTGCTTTGCTGAAGAACTATGAAGAACATAGCTATGACATGTCATATAATTACTTTTTGATTTGATGTGCCATTTTAATTAATTTGGAGTTAAGTTCCCTCAGTATAAGATAAAATGGTAGAGTTTATATTATCCCTTCAGCTTTCCTATTACTCCAGGGAGGAGAAAGAAGAATACTAAATCATTTAATACAAAACCCTATGCGCTGATTAAAATGTAAGATTAGCACAGATTCTTTTGCTGCTCAGGTAGACATGCACTATCTGAGAAATGCCTAGGCATCAAATATACTTTCAGGCTATCACAAAGATTTTTTTTTTACCACTGTCAGATTAGTTTTAAACCAGTTTCATTGTTATTATCTTTATAACTCAATTGGTATTTATTCTTTGCTAAAGTATTTCTCTGTTCAAAATAAGAATAGTGTTTCTGACTCATTATCGAAATCAAAATGAAAGTCACCATTACTCCTATCTAAATTATCAAGTGGCTAACATCCTGCTTCCCCACTACCTTTACATAATACTTCTTTCTCACTTAGCCAAGTATCCTATGAGTCTGTTTTACAACATTTGGTGTACATACTATGATTTTACTCATTAAGCTACATACATCATTGCTGAATTAACATCATTATTTTCTCTATTGCTTTGGATCATTCCAGAATACCTACCTTTTCATAACAAGAAATGCCCAATTGTCTATGTTTAGCTATGATCACACAAATTTCTAGTAGGATATTCACATTTTTCTTTCCAAAATAACTTCTTTCTGTGATGCCCATACCGTTTGTCATGTATTAATAGATTCAAGTAACTGCTCTGCTCTAAAGGTTAGCAAAGGGGAGAGACAGTAGATGCCAACACTGAGAACTAAATAAACTTCCTTCCTTAATACTTACATTGTCCCAAGCATTTCAGTATAATGATGAGAAGTGCACTAAGACAGGAGCCAAAACACAAGAAACATGAAACTTCAATTTCCCAAGTGGGTATTAAAAGTTTTTGTAGTCTGTTATACATCTTATACTTCAAATCAAGACTAATTGCTTTATGACTTTCACTAAAAATATATCTTGATGAGTGCAATAGACGCCATAGAATATAACTTGACCAAACTTCTACAATATGGTTACTTTTGGCATAATCCACTTTTTTTCAGGGTTTGGAAGCAAATTCTGGGACATGTGTACATGAGGAAAATTCTACCACTAAGATATACCCAAGCATAAGTTAATCTTCACGGTGAAAACATTTCATTGTAAAATTACTTTCATCTATTTATAATAATTTTTATTATTTTATTTGTGTGTTTGTGTGCATGTCTGCACATAATGTATATAGATGCCAAAAAAAGCCATAGGCCACTGACTAAGTGGAAATTTTGTGTGACTGTGAGTACCCAGCACCCTAATTCCTGAGTTAAAACTCTCCTGAGGCAAGAGAAAGCACCTTTGACAAAGACACCTTCCACTTCCTGTATCACTGGGATACACAGACAGCACAGGGTCTTCACCCAAGCATATTCAGTGTTCCAAAGCACAGGACACAAAGTTTCAGCACAGAAGAGAGCTAGTTTGCCGCCTAGGACTCAAGGCTTGTCAGTGAAAATTTAAGAATAAAAGTAAAAAAAGGAAGCGAGAGACAGTCAAATTCCAGTCAAGACAGTGTTGAGTTCATGCTTTACGACACTCATTCTATATCATAAAAACAAAGTAATGGAGAGAGAGTTAGAGGAACTCACAGGTAGAAAGAGAGAGTGTGGTGATATATTGTGTACCCTAATAAACTTGCCTGAGGATCAGAAGACAGAGCCAGCCACTAGATTAGACATAGAGGTCAGGCAGTGGTGGTACACACCCTTAATCCTATCAGGCAGTGGAGGCACACATGCCTTTAATCCCAGGAAGTGATGTCTGGCAGAGAAAGGTATATAAGGTGTGAGGAAACAGGAAGTCACTCTCTTTAGGCTGAGGATTTCATAGAGGTAAGAACTAGTGGCTGGCTATTCTGCTTCTCTGATATTTCAGCTTTCACCTTGATATCTGGCTCTGTTTTTTTTTTTTTAATTAAAATACCATCTAAGATTCAAACAAGAAAACAAGTCAAAGTTTCCTGAGGTGGCAGCTTCTTCCCAGAAGGCATTGCAAGAAGAGTCCAAGGGAAAGCATTGGGGCGGGCATCTAAACAAGATGAACAGTGTAAATGCAGAAGTGCCTGAATGCAGTGTTGGCTGGTGGCTTCTTTAAGATTTGTGGTAGAGCTGGGTATGGGCACAAAAAACCCCAGCTTACCAGGAGGCTAAGGCAAAAAGATTGTAAATCAAGTTCTGCCCAGACTACACAGTGAGTCAAGGCAGTTGGACAATTCAGTAAGACTCTGTCTCAAAATACCAAGTACAGCAAGGCTGGGGTTGTATAACTCAGTGGTAGAGGACTTATACAGAGTAGGTGCTTACCCTGCTGTGAAGGAAGAGACATAACCCTTTGCAGGCAGCAGCATCCAGACCCACATTGCCTTTAGAACCTTCTGGGCTAGAGGAACGGCTCAGTACCTGTGATTAATGCACACCTGAAATACATCTAATATCACTGAACAACTAAAATGTAGTTTTGAATATTTATAATTTAACTTATATTTAGGCTAAGATTTTGTACAGCACAGATCTAAATAACATCCAATTCAGCTCTCACTAAATCTAGTCAGAAATGAATAAAGACAAGAGGAAAATGGAAAATGTAACTGATAGAAGTTAAATACTAGGTATTAGGAAGACAATTATATTTCCTTATACACTTGATCTTCTTATTTAACTGACCTAATGACCATTCACCAAATTTTGTCTCAACTGTCCGTATTAATAGTCAAATCTGTATCTGTAAGATTGAAAGTTTGAAATTATCCCTACTTTAATTCAAGGTGCCTAGTGAAGAATGGTAAAACTGTGCACTCTAATGTGGTCATTTACATGTGTAAAAATGAAAAACGCATGACTTAACAAAGAAACCCTTTGCTAGAACTGTATTTAGTTTTAGATGGGGGCTGCTCTGCACAGGAGCTAGCTGCACAGAGCCGTGGGAAGGCTCCCACTCACTTGCCCTCTGCACATCACTTCCTCTCATCCACTAAATATCCACTCCCTTTCCCCCAGGAAACAACTTCTTGCCTGAAGTTCAATTCATAACTCCTTGACAATATTTTAAAGCCTTACCCTGGAAGAGTAAAAAGTTAAAACCAAAAATAAAGTAGAAAATTCAAATTAAGGAATCCATTTAATCCCAGTAGATTTATCTATCTCTTTCAAAGCTTTGTGGGCTGTTTCTTTTGAATGTAAAACTTCTCAAGCATCTACAACCTTAATATTCCACATTCCACATTCCACATTCCACATTCCATATCTGGGTGGAAGAAACTCACATTAACAAGTCAGTGTGACACTGCCAACCCTATTTGTGAAAGCAAATGAAATAGTAACTTGATATACTGTGGAGGTAGCTTAGTTTAAATTCCCATAGTTGTCGTCACTATGAGTCATGTGAGATTTCCCATTAAAATATAAATATTTCTACTTTGATATTATCCTAGGGTCATTTCTGCTGCAATAAAATAGCATGAGAGAAAGCAATTTAAGAGGAAAGGGTGTTTATTTGGCTTAGAAATCCAGGTGAGAGTCCACCCCAGCGAGAGAGGAAGACGGGCAAGAAGCTTGAAGCAGTTGGTCACATCCTGCCCATGGTTATAAACAGAGAAGAGGGGCTGGAGAGATGGCTCAGTGGTTAAGAGCACTGGCTGCTCTTCCGAAGGACCCGAGTCCAATTCCCAGCACCCACATGGCAGCTTACAACTGTCTGTAACTTCAGTTCTAGGGGACCCTCACATAGATATTCATGCAGGAAAAACACCAATGCACACAAAATAAAAATAAATAAATATTTTTTTTAAAAAAAGGAACAGAGAGGAATGAGTGTATCCACGGGCATTTGTTTTCTTACTTGCTCATGTTCCCTTCTAACACAGTTCAGAACTCCTGCTTAGGGATCAGTGTTAGCCACATTGGGCTGTGCCTTTCCACATCAATTAACTTAAGACAATCCCTCACCAATATGCCCACAAGGCAACCCAAGTCCCTCATTGAGACTTTTTCCACGACTTTCTACATTATGACAGGTTGACAATTAAAGCTAATCATGCCAGCTCTGAAGGTAAATTGGTTTCACAAGGTGAGTTTTGCAATTCTGTGGGTTTGGTGTCTTGATGACCTGGGGAGTCAGGCAACACCTAGAGCTGCTTAAGACAGCTCTGATGACTGAACTGCAAGGAAACAGTTCAACCCTGAAGGGCGAAGTATCCCGGACACCTTGAGCTGTTCAGAATAACAGCTCTGCCCTGAAGGTGTCCCAGACACCTGGAGCTATTTAGCACAGCTCTGAAAGCTGGAACTGCAAAGAAGCAGCCCAACCCTGAAAGGGAAATTTTTCTGACTTCTTGAGAGGCTTGGAACTGCTTCAGTATCCTGACTGTTTGGTAAAGTCGGGGTGTCCTGACTATTCGGGAAAGTCAGGCTATACCTGGTATGATGGGGGATGGTCTCCCCGCGGGATATAACAATCCTGCTCCTCTCCTGGAGAGCTGCTACAGTTCAGCTTTGCTCAGCCCCCACTTAAGGGGGCTTCCTAGTAGAGCTCTGCTTCTCCCACCTAAGAAATTGCAAAAATGTAGCAATCTCCTCAGGCTTAGTGTTACTAGCTCTCTTGTGCTCTGTCCATTGAGGGACATCTCAGCCAGGATCTTCTGTTCAGCTCCCCCTTGCTCAATCCACTATGGGATGTCTTAGCAAGGTTCTTCTGTTCAGCTCCCCCCTTGATCAATCCACTATGGGATGTCCCAGCAATGTTCTTCTGTGCACCAGTGAATGAAGGTCTTCACACCCAAAACTCTTTTGAGAAAGTGCCGCGACCTGCACAGCCAGGGACCCAGAACTGGCGAGGGACGCCGAGGTTAAACAGCACTCTGGACACACCGTGGTTCGTCATTCAAAGAGAGCTCCTTTATTGACAATCATCAGCCTTATATACCCTGCTACTTCCTACTCTCCATGGGGTCAGGGCACGATCCTCAGGTTCCCATCTACGTCCCAACAGCTCAGCCAAACAGGAAGACCGCAAGCAGAGAGCTGATTCTTGAAACAATGTTCTAGCAATAGCTATATCATAAACATCCTGTGACTTACTGACCACAGGAAAAGAGGAAGGACAAAAGGGCACCTTAGGGCAACTTAGGGCAAACAGCCTATGCACAAGGCCTATTCAGCGCCTGCTGCCAACAAGAAAGAGATTTATTTGGGAAGGAGGAGTCCAGGAGAGTAGCTGCCTCTACCAGGGTGGAGAAAACAGCCTTTTTTCTAACTGACCAGGCAGAGCAGTTTACACAGGAAGTCTTGGGAGTGGAGTCAACCCCGGGCCCAGGGTTCTACTATCCTGCTCTGTGATTGGTTGGTTTCACAAGTCAGTTGGCCAGGGCCAGAGATGGCTCTGATCTGACTGAGCCAAACTGTGTTTCTTTCTGCCCTGATCTGAGCCATCTTTCCCTAGTTCTGGGCTCCAGGGTCAGAGTGGGTTTCTTTAGGCAGCCTCTTTTCCCTACAAGCTCTATAATTTTATTTAGTTAAAAAAAACTTAGTATATTTATCTAGTGGTTTGAATAAAAATATACAACCTAAACACTGACTAATGTTATTAATGGTAATGAAAAAAATAATGTCTATGATAACCAAGGAAATGACTTTTTACATAAGATTTAGTTTCAAACTTGCCCTTTTAATTGATCCTTTCTTTCTTTAAATTCTTTTATATAAATAGTTTTCATTTCAGTTCCTACAGTAAATCTAGAGGATGAAAATAATCAGAGAAGTGTGCAGTTTAAGGTCCTGACAACAAGTATAAAAATTTTGTTTTATGCTTGAGGGAACTGAGCACAGACCATCTGCTGCTTCGGTGATCCCCAGGATGCCTGTCAAAGCGTGCAGGCATGCATGAAGAAGCAGAGAATAAAGAGAGAGGCACTCACAGCCATTGGAACAGCAATCTGGAAAACCACAGCATCCACTTTGGACATCATTCAAATAAATAATGAGGCCCATGTGGTGTATTTTAGGTCTACCTACTACACCAAACTTCAAAAGAAAAATGCCATTGAGAATTTTTACTATTACAATATCATTGTGCATCTCTTTCAGCTTGGGTTATGGAGATAACTGAATAGAGCCTCATGGTGCATTTGTACTGTTCTATGAGGCACACAATGGAACCAACATAGGAGCTATGTAGAAAAGGCAACTTACGCTTTTTTTATCAAATGTTCACAGCATGATGGGTTCACACAATCTATAAATTTATTCCTCAAACAGCAATCAGTTTCTCCTTGCTTACCATTTATAGAAATACTTGTGTTAGCAATACCTCCTAGCTCCTAGAGCTTGATATTTGAGCAAAAGGCAAGTAGATATGACAGGTCCATACAGAATCTACCAATAGAATTGGAAAAGTTCTAGCCATCACCTCCTACATAATCAAAATTCTGAATTCCCAATCTCTTTCTCCCTAGGAGTATTAAGTAAGAGATTTCAAACATACTACCCATACTGGCTATGCAGTAAATTATTTCTGAAGCAAAATATGAAGGAAGAACATAAATTATTTACAAATGCCCCTAAATGTATTACCTGACATTCTGACCTGCTTCTTAGTTGTTATGACAAACTCTGTGACCAAATGCAACTTAGGGGAAAAGTTTATTTTATCTACTAGGTTTCCATGAAGATTGAGGGAAGCCAAGACAGGAACTTAAGGCAGGCACTTGAGTCAGAAACCCAGAAGAATGCTTCTTACTGTCTTGCTCTCTCTGGCTTGCTCAGCTTCCTTTCTTATACAGTACAGGCATATTTGTGTAAGGATGGCACTGCTTTCAGTGGGCTGGGGTCTTCTACATCCATTAGCAATTTGCAAAGTGCCTCCAGAGACATGGTCCTGGGCCAATCTGATAGAGGCAGTTCCAAGGTTTCTTCTACAAGTGACTATAGACTTGACAGCTGAAACTCATAGATATTTGCCAATAAAGAATATCATATAAAGCTACTCACATTTTATTCCAGATGACAATCATCATACTCATCGATAGGACTATATTTAACATGCCTAAAAATTAATTTGCCCTGAGACCATGAGTGGAAGAGATCCTAGTACAGAAAACATAGTTCTACTCTGGACACAGGAGAGGGACCATTCTTAGAGATAACAAACCAGCATGAAAGCATGTCACTCTTACTAGCTGCACATGAAAGTATGCCATTCTTACTAGTGACATTAATTTATCTTTAAGTCATAACCCAGGATATAGATTTTTATAGTATTTATACTTGAGTTCAACTGAACATTGAATGCAGATCAGAATTTGCAAAAGCTCATTGAAAAAGCTGATATTTAACAGAAATTGTAATTTAATTAACAGATCAGTTGGAATGAAAGAAGACATAAGATTTTTGTATAAGTAAGTAGAATGTATAGCTTGTGCTACTGCAAATATTATAAATAATTATATTCCATGTCATGGTATTAAACATTTATACAAACACACTGCTGAATGGTATGACCCTGCCGTGTGTGTGTGTGTGTGTGTGTGTGTGTGTGTGTGTGTGTGTATGGAGAGAGAGAGAGAGAGAGAGAGAGAGAGAGAGAGAGAGAGAGAATGTCATGCACCTGGAATCCCAGCACTTGGGAGACTGAGGAAGAAGATCTAGAGTTCTGGGTCAACCAGAACTACATAGCGAAACCCTGTCTGAAACAAAAATGAAAGAAATAAAGAGAGAAGGAGAAAGCAAGAATAGGATAGGATAAAGGAGAGAGAGAGAGAGAGCCTGCATGAGACTCCGGTCGGTTCAACAACAGATTTGGATTCTCTTGCTGTCTCTTCCTAGACAAAGATCAGATTCACAGCATCCCTTCCAGGAATGTGGAGCTAAGGATTAAGTTCTGGCCAGCAGGATGATAGGAGTGAGGCACAGCACTTCCAACAATGGAGTTTAAAGGCATCTTAAGCAATCTTACAACCTCTTCCTCTCCTACTATGCTGCTGTCAGAAGAGATGTGGGCAAGTGGCGTATGTGAAAAAGACACACACATCTTTTATCTTACAGGAGTGAGGGGAAAATCCTGTCTTAGAACCTTTAAGTTTAAATGTTCTTCTTACTTCTTCTTTTCTTCTCTTCCTTCCTCTCATTTAATATCTCCAGCATAAACAAGCATATATTGGAAAAGGCCAAAAATTTCAAAATATCTTATAATGGCTTTGGGTTGAAGTGTGCTTGAGTAGCTTCTTCAGTCACTCTCCCCCTTATTTTTAGGCATAGAATTTCTTACTGAACATGGCTGGAGCTTGCTCTTTGGTCTAGACTGGCAGGCCAGTCTATGATGCTTGCTAACCCCACCCCTCAATCCTGGGATTAGATATCCTCTACCATAGCAGGCCTTTTCACAGAGGTGTTAAGCATGGGACTCTGATTCTCAAGCTGGAAGCAAACACAGTACATACTGGATCATTTCTCCAGTCCCTTATTACGGTTTTGATCCCTTTCTAAGCTGGTACAGAGAATGAGCTGAAGAAATTTTCTAGCTGCTCTAATTTCCTTTTCAAAGAAAAACAGCAGAAGTCACAGGTGCAGGAGGCTTTACCGCTGGGTAGTCACCTTTGTGCACAGTTTCCTGAGAACCGACGCATAGATGATGAATACTCTGTGTGTAATCGTCACTTGCTCATTTGTGTGGCATGGTTGATATCGTTCAAGATTTATGGAATTGTTTCAAAATAGTAATTTTTATTATCTGTAGCATAGTTAAGTGACCATCAACACATAGCATTAATGGTGCATATGAGTCCAAGATTTTGCCATGTAAATCACTTCCAAAATCATGTCTGAAAGTATTATTATAAAACCAATAATTATTATAAGATTTTATTTAGTGTATCTTACCTTATTAGATATACCTTAAGGGTTTGTTCCTAGTGATTGTTTAAACACTATAGTTTATAGTAACAAAAAACTGCTACAAAGAGAAAATATTTTCAATTCCAACACAAAATAACTAAATTAAGATATTTGCTGGGGGGAATGTTTACAACTAACAAAGTAGATTATAATGGATATTTTGAAATTTATATTCTGAGATTGATTTCTAAAGAATCAGATTATTTCAAGTTCATGTTTTCAGATATGGTCATACTACACTTAGGAAAACATTTCTTCTCTATTCTGAGCTCATGATTCTGAAAATTAGAATATTCTCATTTTTTTATTTTCATAAACTTTGTACTACTATACTTAAAATCACTTGAGTTCTCACTAGTATGGTGATATTTTCTTTTGTACCAAAATGTTATATGTTAATAAATAAAGTTGCCTAGGGGTCAGAGCTATTAGCAAGCCATAGCCAGAGTCTGGCGTGGTGGCGCACACCTTTAATCCCAGAACTCGGCAGGCAGAGCTAGATAGATCTCTGTGTGTTCAAGGATACAGCTAGTATTGGAGACACAGGCTCCAATGTGTGTCTGGAGGTCTGTACAAACAAGCAGTGACGAGGCAGTCAGGTGGTTGGGTTTACGAACAATGAGAAGGCAGAACAGAATTCTATTTAAAGACGAATGCACGGGAAGTAGCTCCCTTTTCGGAGAGGACCCAACCAAGTAAACACACAGAGACTTATATTGCTTACAAACCGTATGGCCGCAGCAGGCTTCTTGTTATCTAGTTCTTATATCTTAAATTAACCCATTTCTATTAGTCTATAAGTTGCCACGTGGCTCGTGGCTTGCCAGTACCTTACATCTCACTTGTCGTGGCGGCGGCTGGCAGTACCAATCTACTTCAGAGAGAATATGGGCATTGAAGAAACTGCATATGGAATTAACTTTCATTGTGGCAAAAGTTGGCCACTGGACAACAAAGTATACTCGAATCAACTGCTAACAACAGGACAAAATGGCACCACCACTGAAGTGGCCTTTGCAATCCGGAAAAGGTACAGTGCCCTTTCCTTCAAAGGCAGCTGAACAGGCAGTGGGCCGATGGCTACTGATGTGCAACGGAACAGCAGCTGAAACAGTCATTCTTGAAGAGTAACTAAGCTCAAGCCTCTCAATAGCAGACTGGCATTTAATAGAGGGATGTGGAGAAGAACGGGATGCTGAGATGAAGCCACACATACATGGTCAAGAAGGATGGATAGCTGAATTTAAAAAAACCATCAACAGTTTCCAAAATTTAAAATCCTGAATCATGACATGACACTAGTGGAATTCAGGTGTTTCTGGTACATGGACTGCTCTCACCCAAGGTGAGGTTGAACTGTTGACCTTGTGTACGTCCTACTTCACAAATGAGTCTGTCAGATACGCTAAGCCTATAGGCTGAAGATGATGCCCCAACACTGCAGAGAAACCTTAGGTGACTGTCCAGGCGGCTGGCTGTTTCTGTCAACTCACAATTTTTTGGAAGCTGCTTGCATGCACTTCCTGTTTTTATTTTTGTTAGGTAATGTTATCTCCTTCTTGGGTCTCTGAAGGAGTTGAAGATTATTTAGTTATAGTTGAAGATTAATTAGGATAGAAAGTGAATTAGATACAATAGGATAAATAATAGAATTATTTTCTCTGAATTTGTTAAATATAAATAGACTAGATATTGTTTAGGTAGTTATTACTTGTATATATTGTATATAGTTATTGTACTTCTGTATATAGTTTTTCTTATGTTAGTTATAAGCGTTTTTCTTTTTTTTCTTTTATTAAAATAGAAAAGGGGAAATATGGTGATATTTCCTTTTGTACCAAAATGTTATATGTTAATAAATAAAGTTGCCTAGGGGTCAGAGCTATTAGCAAGCCATAGCCAGAGTCTGGCGTGGTGGCGCACACCTTTAATCCCAGAACTCGGCAGGCAGAGCTAGATAGATCTCTGTGTGTTCAAGGATACAGCTAGTATTGGAGACACAGGCTCCAATGTGTGTCTGGAGGTCTGTACAAACAAGCAGTGACGAGGCAGTCAGGTGGTTGGGTTTACGAACAATGAGAAGGCAGAACAGAATTCTATTTAAAGACGAATGCACGGGAAGTAGCTCCCTTTTCGGAGAGGTCTCTTGGCGGGAGAGGCTAGCTGGCGGAAAGCGGGTAAGGCTCTTAGCTCTGACCTCTTGGGCTTTCATCTTTACATTGGCTCTGTGTTTCTTATTTAATAAGGCGGTTGTTTACATCTACACACTAGCCTTGAAGGAGAGATTTTTGCATTAGCTTGCTTTTTCTAAGGTTTGTATTATTTTCTTAGTAATTTACTTATACATTATTTCAACAATCTTGCAGTGCATGCTCAGTTCTGTTCCTTTAATAATGAGGAAACAGCATAGTATCGATGGGCAAGCACTACAGTCCCCCATCCTATGTCGCAGTGAAGATTCTGATGGTAATGACATTGGCGTCACTCCTCTGAAGGAATTCCGTGATTTTACATCATCCAGTAGAATTTTTGCTCTGTCAGGGTGAGCCAGAAAGTCTCCAGGGGAAATTTGCTTGTTTTAAAATACTCCATTTCTATGAAAGGAACCTTTTCATTCATGTTGAACATGAAAAAAAGTGGTAGCCATTTTATAGAATGTAAAACAAGATCTCGTGAAGCTTAAATTTTCAAAAAAAAAAAAGTATAGGGCTGCATGACATCCTGCCTTAAAACAGAACAGTGCTGCCCTTCTTTGTGAAGAAATTCTGTTGACCATCATATCTTCGACTGTTTCCTTCCTTCCAAATTCACAGTGATCTTTATCCAGGTCTTTGTTTCAATTTGTATATTCAGTATAGCTATTGTAGACTGTAAATATATACCAAATTAATCTGAGCAAATGAAGGAATAAATGGAGAGTTAGTGTCACTTAACCCTTGACACTTCTTTCTAAAATTATAAATGGCAATATGAATGTCTGATATATTTCTAAATCTTCACATTGCATATTTTTAGGTGGTCAGGGAGAAGGAAATTCATTTTAAATATTGCTATGATGTAGGAAATTAATGATATGCTTTCCTTAAATGTTACAGTGGTCATGTGATTAACAGATTGTATATTCAAATCAATGTTTGGCTTATAGTACTCACAAGTAAAGAATAATGAATGCTGCATGGAGGTAGCACATAGCAAGCCTTTTCATCATCAGACACCTAGCAGTGTCACTATTACTTAGCAACATGCCTTCTTTACCTCACAAGGAAAGCTGTGCTTGGGCAAGAAACCATTTTTGTGACTCATAACAAGGAATATGCAGTTTTCGTCCATGACTAATCTGTTCAGAAATTGTCCCATATAACTTAGGGATGGGGTAATGAACAATCTGCAGTGGAAGATGCCATACAGAAAGATTTCAGGAACCTTCTCTGACTAGAACTTCAAGTGACTTACCACAGTGTTTGTGAAAGTCTACCAAAAGGCAGTTGCAGCTGCCTGAAATTCATGGTGCAGAAATGTAACTGCTATAAGGTGCGTGCCCATGCCAAAGGGCTGGAGCTGCTTGAAGAGCATCAAGGCAAAAATCCAGACCTTCCCAAGCCTATGTGTCTCTCTGGCTTGCCAACTATATAGGCAAGTATATCAGGGGCTGTGTGGGAGGAAATAGAAAATTATCCAGGGCTACCCATTTATCTTTCCCCTTGCTTTTCAACAACAAAAAAGGAAGGAAGAGGTCACTCCCCTGTCTAGGGAGAAAGGAATCCTAAAGTCCTCAAACAAGCTCCCAATGAAATTAGCAAGAAATTCACATTTTCAAACTGCATCAGCTGTCTTGTGATTTTCACTTTTTTGTTTGTGGTAAATCACAATCTGAAAGCAAGCATGACCCTGGCCACAATAGAATTGAAAATAATTCAAGAAAGTAAACATCAACTATGTGAGCTAACAGTACAGGTCAGTAGTAGAGCACTTGCCTGGTGTATAGAAGGCCCTGTATTCAATCCCCAGCCCTGAGAAAAAGAATAAAATAAAATAATAAACAGATGGTGTGAATACTGAGAAACTTATATTAATTACTGTGGTGGTTTGAATGAGAATGGCCCTCATAGGCTCATGTGTTTGAATAATTGGTCCCAAGTTACTGGAGCTGTTTGTGAAGGATTGGTTTTGTTGGAAGAAGTGTATCATTAAGGGTGGGCTTTGAGGTTTCAAAAGATATCTCCGTGTGTGTGTGTGTGTGTGTGTGTGTGTGTGTGTGTGTGTGTGTGTCTTTGTTTCTCTGTCTCTGTCTCTCTCACCTCATGTTGTGGATCAACATGTGATTGCTCAGCTGTTCCTGCTGCCACACCTTTCCTCTGCCATCATGGACTCTAATTCTCTGAAACTGTAAGCCCAACTAAACACTTTCTTTTTTAAATTGCCTTGGTCATGGTATTTTGTCATAGTAATTGAAAAGTAACTAAGACATCTTTATTTTGATGTTCAGACTACTTAAGGAGACAGAACCCTCTTCTAGGCTTTGAAAGTACTCTTTTACGATAAGCAAACTTTACTACTTTGTGTAGCTTAGTTTTGTAGAAGGGCTGACTCTTAGTTAACATGTAAGGGCAGACCTTGATGTCAGGTTTTCTAGACTGTATTCGCCATTTGGGGTATTCTAATGTGCACTGAACAGCTAGTCATACTACGAGTTTGAAAAGTACTGTTGGAGTAGGTTCTAAGTTTCCTCTCCTAGATAAACAATAGTGCTGTTTATAACCCCTAGTTAAAGGGCTGAGTACTGGGCTCCACGTTATGGGAGATCTCTGGGATTGTTCCTTGATTATGTAAGACAGACAAGAATAGAGGAACTCTACAGACAAGTGTAGGATTGGACCTGCCTCTTGGCATATATATAGCAGGTTCTTTGCATACAAAGGGATATGTTTTGATAATTTTCACTGAGCTTCTGGATTGAATTAGATCAAATGTTCCATCCACAGGTAATCATTGGCTTTCAATAGCCTTTCCCTAAAGGTTTTTCAAGGTCAGTGAACTATCTTGTAATGAAGGCTAGCGATTAAAGCCCAATAGGCTTGTGGAATATGTTTCCTCCAGTAGATTGTTACTATTGAGTATTTATGATGAATTACTTCTATTAACTTGACTGCAAAGCCAATACCAAGATCCACATGCCATTGCCTGTGACTCCGCTGTCAGTCTTTGTTACTGACTCCAGACAATCTAGCACTTCTGTTATTTTAATAGTTCCAATGAGATGAGACAAAAATATTTTGCAAGACATCAGGGAACATGAATACATACCTCCAACTCAGCTTCCCATTATAGAAATTCTAGATCTAGAATTCTGTATGGTCCAATGCCAACCTGAAGAAGGGAAGGAAATAGAACCAATCACCTTATGGGTGATGACTCTTTTTAAATCTACAGTCTAAGGGAATAACTCAGTCTCACTCCCAAATTCGAGGGTAATTAGGATGCTATTTTTCCCTGTGGAAATTTTCTAGCTAATTTTCTGTGGGACAGAAAAAAAAAACTGAAGAACTCCCACATCACCACTGCTATTTCCCCATAACTATTTTAAGATAAATATTTAAATTGTGTCTAATAATGGCATAAATTAGAAAATACTTATTTGCATATTATAAATGAACTATTTCTATTATAATAAAACTATTGGCAAATTAAAGAAAAAAACAGTAAATCTTTCAAGGCTCAAGTATTCAGAGAAATATTTCATAAGAATTGTGCTGTAGATAAGAACAGGTGGCAATAGTCAAATTTCCCATCTGCAGATAGTAAAATCACCTACAGGTTGGCTTTTGCAAGTATTATAGCCAATGTGCAGGAATCTATCCATTCGTAATTCATGCCAGATGGACCCTGACCAAATTCAGAGAGCCACGTAGGACCAATGTTCTTTTGGATGCTTTTTTTAAAGTTTAAAGCAGATGACCATGCCATTTGCACAGCAAAATAGGAGCTGTGAGCAGCACATGAGCAGAATTTACTTAGTGACTGGAAAAGAGGAACAGTTAACGATATCAGAGCTCCTTTAAGTCCCAGATTCTAATAGTCAGAATCCTCTGCAGATGTGTCCCAGTCAGAGGTAAAGATAAGATTGCCAATTATGTGTTTATAACTGGAATACAGAATTTCTGCTCTTCCCCAGAAAACAAATCAAGCAATTTCCAGACATGCATAATTAAGCATTATTATTCTCTCATTGTGACTTGGATTGTTTTATATTATTATCACTCACTGTTTAGAGCTGTATAATAAGCTAGCTAGATGATTTACATTTTGTTTTGGTATCTTTATATCTTTGAGCTGCTTCAGTTAAAAAGAGCATCTATGTCCACACACAAAGTAATAATAATAATAAACCTATCAATATTGTATGCCCATAGCACTGTGCATTGGTACTAGTATCAGCACTCACATTCACTGTATATTTTTTATAATCACAAAAAGTACTGTAGTGCTTCTTCCCAGATCATTAAGTTAGAAGTGTGGTTTTATATTCAAATAAAGAAAAGGAAACAAGTTTAATTAAAGAAGAGAGAGAAGGGCTTTGAAGAGTGTAAAGAAAGAAAGAAAAACTGTTTGTTAAAAGAGATATTCTGTAAACTTAATTAAATCTCCCCAAAATTCATCTGCTAAGGTCTCCAAGGCTGGAGACCTCAGATTACATTTGGAGACAGAAGTAATTAAGTTAAATGAGGCCATTAGGATGGGTCCTAATCCAATCTGATTTATAAGAAAATATTAGATGCTACCCTTCTGAGCTCTTAATTGGGACTAAAGAAAAACAGATTAATGAGAGAAAGATAAACAGAAGTGAGTGAGTGTATGTGTGTCTGTAGAAAGAGAGAGAGATTCCCATATTTGCACGGTACTTGCGTACAAAAATGAGTCAAACTCAAAGAGATAGTTAGAGTTAGTCTACATGTCATCTTCTGGGCTAATTACAGGAAGAAGGGCATTGGGGAAACCAGTGATGGGAAGTGACCAGAAAACTCAATGGTAAACAAAGGTTGTTTTTTTTAAATACAGATTTCCATCTCTACCTCCTCTTATTAACTAATGCATTTCATCATATTTTAGGTCTGATTCCATACAGACATAAGAGATTGTCAATGCCCTTGTTATATTTTGTTGAATACCTTGTATTGATAAATTTTAGTTTCTAAATAAGTCCAATTGTGAAATTTTGTTTCAGTTTTGTGTTTTTCTACCTGTAGTCAGTTTCTTTTGTTTTAGTTTCTTTCTTTTTGATTTTCATTTTCTGATTTTATTTCTGTTTCTCTCTCTTACTTCCTTCTCCCCACCTCCTTTTATTTCTTGGTAGTTAATGGATATACTATAGAAAACTGTTCTTTCTGTCAGAATCTCAGATAGACACAGTCATCTTCAAAGGTCTTTTTCTATGACAATTATTGCTTTACTCTATTTGATTTTAAAAAAAAAAACTGAAGTACCTTTAAGAGCAATAGAGCCATTCTCAACTCTTGGTGAACTTGACTTGGGGAACTAGAATCCTGAAAAACTTAATGGCCATCAAAAATACCCCCAAGACAATGGTTTTCTTGTCTTGGCTCACAAATTTGAAAAATAAAATTCAAGGACCATAGAGGATGGATTTCAGAAAAGTACAAATGCACAGATGAGAACTAGAGAGAGAAGAGAGAGAGAGAGAGAGAGAGAGAGAGAGAGAGAGAGAGAGAGAGA
>CABHPP010139981.1:0-26269 GCA_902168425.1 Peromyscus attwateri | reverse complement strand
AACACAGCAGGAGAGGTTCCCAGAAACTAAGACACAATTGAGCCAATAGTCTTTGGTCTTTTTAAAGGACTTATAGCAGAAATAGGGAAGAGGCATGGAGAGGGAGACAATCTAATCAGTCCAATTGGCCCAACCATGAGGTGGCCAGGTGCCTCCTATCAGTTTCAGTCACACCCCCACATACAGTCTCTGTTCATTTAGGAGAAAAGAAAACAAGGAAGTAGAAACCAAAATCTCTTCTGGTGTTCCTGGCCTCCAGCAAGGACATCCTCAGAACTGCTGCTATGTGCTCCCTGGCCTACCTTCCTGCTGCTGGCTCCTGTTCTCATCAAGTGGATGAGCCCCAGGTTTAAGTGGTGTTAGTGCCTGTCTGTGCCACAAGGGTGTCTTCAGTGATTTGTCCCAACAGCTTTTGATAAATGATTCTTGTTTGGGACTAGGGCAAAGGTAGTACAAAGAAAGGTGTTTTTTATTTTTCATCTTTTCAGTGACATATTTCTTTTCTATTAATAGGTACTTTAAAAAGTATTACAGCAAGAATGTAGTATGTGATATGCTCTCAATATATTTTAATTATATAATACTATATTGCTTTTTTTTTTTTTTTTTTTTTTGGTTTTTCAAGACAGGGTTTCTCTGTGTAGCTTTGCGCCTTTCCTGGAGCTCACTTGGTAGCCCAGGCTGGCCTCGAACTCACAGAGATCCGCCTGCCTCTGCCTCCCGAGTGCTGGAATTAAAGGCGTGCGCCACCAACGCCCGGCTTCTATATTGCTATTTATGAGTAGGATAAAATACAACTATCTGTAGAGCTTTGTGTTTGCTGAACATTAATTAGTTAACCAGTTCCCCTTCCACCTTTGAAAGCACCAGTCAATTTTGTTTCTATAAATGACTGTGTGAAATACCTCATAAAAAGGAAGTTGTATAGAATTCCTCTCTGTGCGACTTATTTCACTTAGCACAAAGTCTCCCTGTTTATCTAACCTATTACATCTTACAAAGAGTGTGGATCTCAATACAGCATTGCACTGTTGCACCAAAGTGCTTGAGGCCTAGGGGTTGCTTAAGTCAAATGAGTTATTACACAAGCTGACTAGGAAAAGAAGGCCCAGGTCCTGGGATGAGCTTCCACAACTTGTGCCAACAAATCTACTTAGCAGCAGGAAAGTTTACAAGGCCAAGAGCTAAGAGGATTTTTATTATAATTTTAGGAGAGACAGCCCAAGTTATAGTCATTGAGCCTGCATTGACTATAGATAATAAAGACAAAATAACATCAAGCAGAGAATACACATGGGTATAAGAGCCACAGACAAGGAGTACTTGATGGTTCTGGACTGCTGTCAACAGTCTGCTGATTGAACATAAACAACATGGTAGCTACAAATATAAGAACTTAAGTCACAGTTACATTCTAGAATGTGGACCCATCCTTTGGTTTCATGACAGCTCCTGGTTGAACCACCTTGCTTCTTCTTACACTCAATTCTCTGACCCCTGGCATTGAATTTAGAACATTCTGGAATTTTTCTGTTATTGTGGCTCTGTTTACTTCATTTGGGCAGAGGACCATCAATGGAGTCCTAGGCCAGAAACCTGATGCTGGATGTCCCAACAGACCAGATTCAATCCTGCATTGCCTTCAGAGTCCATAGAGATAAAAAAGAATTATGGGGAGGAAATAAAAGAAATTTATTTAGTATAGTCACCCTAGGAAGGAACAGGGGTCCATCAAGCTCAGTCCTGCCTTTGAGTCACTTCTGAGACCTTTAGGAATAAAAATAATAAAAGCTTGTCCACTTTGGGGGATGAAGGACAAGAACACATCATCAAGCAGTCTAGGTCAAACTATAAAATGACTGATCGGCACTTCAGTTGTGTTTTGGAGGTTCAGCTGGCTCTGGGGAAATTGTTGTTCTAACAAGTTCAGTTCGCTCCCTACTAAGACAGAACTGCTCACGTTTAGGAGGTTACTCTGTATTCTTGTTGTGGAGCCATTGCTCCTATTGAATAGACAGCCTCAGTTCTAATTTCAGGGTGGCTCACTCACTATTCCTGGGATCTTGATGCTATCTATTGTACTTGCTCTTACAATGAATATTCAGCCTTGAAGGCAGATGAGAGTGGTAAGGTAACTAGCGCTGATTAAATTTGTATCGCTAATGTTTAGACAGAAACCACTTAAATGATTAACACGTCTGTGTACAGAGTTGAGCAAGAATCTGATGCAAGCATTTCTGTTAGCAATGCAGATGACTGAAGACCTAAGTGAAGCCAGAGCATGTAGCCAAGCTACCTCTAACCCTGTTATAAGTGCCGCTGCATCCTTCACATCATAAACCTTTCCTTAAGTAGTCTATAAAGCCAGGGTTAATATGCTCACCATAGATGCTTTGTTTTGTTTATTATTACATTTTTTTTTAGTTTTATATGTTTTTCCTTTTAGAGGTCTAGGTTCTTTATTATTACTATAAAAAAATCTCCAGCTAACTTTTTCCACTGCCCATAAAACTGTTTTCCACCTACTTCTGCTCATTTGTGGTTTGGTTTTTGACTTTCTGATTTACACTTAGCTTCGGATTGTTTGCAATCTGCAGATATTTGTTTAAGTGTTTAGTTCAATTTGATGGTGCTGTGGTCATGAGATTGTTCTACTATATAATAGTTTGGGGAAAGGTTTTTTTTTTTTTCAGCTGAAATATTTTAGTGCTCACTATTTTTTTTTCACTTGAAGCTGTGTAAGGATGACTTCTGCCTCTGCGTTTGATAATGTTCTCTGAATGGCTGACAGTCTTTTATTCCAAGACAACTTTTTCCATTAGTGTAGCAGACAGCACTTCCTTTATTAGCCAGGCTTTTGGAGAGGCGTGACTGTGTGTTCTTTGAATTCCCTTTCTCTTTTTCCCTCATAAGATCTTAAATTTTTCTCCTTGACTTCTTTTACCTTGCCTGGGTGAACCGTGTTAATCATCTTGTCTCCCTCTCTCTGAAAGCATTACCCTTTAAAAACTACCTTCCTGATTCTCGCTTGTGCATTTAAGTTCCCTTCCTGCGGTATAGTTTTTCTCTGTCTGGACTCATCCTCGGTGTCTCACAATCTGAACTGACTTTCTTTGTCAGGACTTAGAATGCTTTGTCTTCTTCACCCTCCTCACCACCGAATTATCACAGTTCCGTGTTCTGAGTGAGAAATGTCTCCTATAAGCTTATGTATTTGAACGGTTGGTTCTGAGTTCGCAGTGCTGTTTGGAGAAGTAACAGAACCTTTAGCACCTGAGTATTTGCGGGAGGAAAGACATCACTGGAGGCAGACTACGCAAGTTTATAGCCTCATCCCACTTCTAGTTTGCACTCTGGTCCTGCATGTGTGTGAACAGAAGTGTGTTCCACCAGCTTCCTCTTCTAGCCACCTGTGGCCATGCCTTCCCCACGTTTATGGACTCTCTCTCTGGATCCAAAAGCCAGAAAAAAAAAAAAAGAAATAAAAGAAAAGAAAAAAGAAAAATCTTCCTTCTACAAGTTGCTTTTGGTCATGCTGTTTTATCATAGCAACAAAAAAGAAGTAACTGCTATAGAAATTATCACCAGAGAGCAAGATGTTGATATACAGAAGCTGACTGGGTGGAAGACTTTGGAGCTTAGAAAAAACCTTGAATGCTGTACTCAGAGCATAACTGACCGCTCCAGTAGGAATATGGAAGACAGTGGTGCTGAGAGTATGGAGACTAACTATGGAGGCTTGGCTTGGTAGGTTTCAGAGGAAAGTAAAAGACTGTGTTTGCAAGTAGGCTAGATGCCATTCATATGGTATTTAGTCAAAGAACATGACTGTTTTATGCCCAAACCTGAGAATTTATTTGAGGCTAAATGAAGCAGCAGGGACCTCATTCTTTTTTTTTGGTTTTTCGAGACAGGGTTTCCCTGTGTAGCTTTGTGCCTTTCCTGGAGCTCACTTGGTAGCCCAGGCTGGCCTCAAACTCACAGAGATCCGCCTGCCTCTGCCTCCCGAGTGCTGGGATTAAAGGCATGCGCTACCACCGCCCGGCGAGGGACCTCATTCTTACCCCCTTTGGATTGGTAGTGAGTATTCTTTATCATTGGATATAGGAAATACATAATTTGGGTTTGGGCTTTTTGTTTGTTTGTTTTGTTTTGTTTTGTTTTAATTCCCAGAGGATCATCGTTAAGACATTACCTTCAGTCTCAAAATAAACTTTGTACTTCGAACGGGGACTTCTAATTTGAAGTATTTGCATTTTGCATCAAGAGTTATTGAAGAGTCTTTCAGGGCCAAGGGACCAAATGTGGTGGAATGAACGGGGGGGGGGGGGAGGTCCCCCCATAGACTCATTTATTCGAACACTTGGTCTCCACGTGGTGGTAAAGTTGAGGGAGTTGAGGAACATTTAGGACAGAGAGGTTTGCTGGAAGAAATGGGTCACTGGGGTCAGGCTTTGAGACTTTACAGCCTATCCCCACTTCTGGTCTGCTTTCTTAGTTTTCTGGTGACAAAATGTGATCAACCAGCTTGCTTCTCAGGCCACCTGCTGCCCCCACCACTGTGGACTCCTGCTCTGGAAGCAAAAGCCAAAATAACCCTTTTCTGTCTTTACTATTTTCTATTCTTCTTTCTGTCTGTATGTCTTTAGCTGTTTGTGTCTATGTGTCTGTCTTGTTTTGTTTTGTCTCCCTTCCTGCTTTCCTTCAGTCCATTTGATTCCACTGGCACACTGTGGTGGTTATGACGGCTTTGTCATGTATTTTGGAATTAAAAAATATGATTCTCGTCACTTTGCTCTTCTTGTACAACAGTGCCTGACTATTCATGATCTTTCATGATTCCAATACATTTTAAAGTTTTTTTTTATCTATTTCTGTAAGCAATGCCTTGACATTTGTTAAGGATTGAATAGAATTTGTATACACTTTTTGTAGAATGAACATCTTAATAATGTTAAATTAGAATGTCTTTCCTTTTACCTATGTCTGCTTTCTGTTCCTTGACTGTCGGAAGGTCACATATTAAGAAGTATTTTACCACCTTAGTTATGTTCTCTCCCAAAGAGTTTTTATGCGATTTTTAAAATTATACAGCCATATAAACAATACTTACATTAATTTATGTACAATGTATCAGGACCAGCTGACCTGTCGAACGGCACCTGAATAGGGGAGTGAGGATTAAGAAAGAAAGGGACAAGAGACGGAAGATAGAATCGGGAGGGCTCTGAGTGAATGCTGCAGCAGCCCCGAACTTATTTCTCACAGCCTTTTTATACCCAAAGCAAGCGGGCAAGACTTCCTTATCACGGTTCAAGGAACAAACAAGCATAAACACATCCTTAATTCTCAAAACATCTAGTAACCACATCTTTGGCCAATCATCCTGTTATTCAGCCTTAAGGACCAAAAACAAGCTTGACCTCTCTGACCTTAAGTAAAGATGGAATCAAACCGTGGAGCTGGAGTCACTATAGTCTCCCACAATGAAAATAAGTAAAGAATATTTTAAACTCTGTTCTCTGCCCTATAATTTGTCACAATTATATTGGAAACATTATTAAGAATGTAATGAAACAAATTTATCCACCCTTTGAAGTACATGTCTAATGAATTGAATTACCTTTCCCTGATTAAGACAGAAGTAGTCTTTTACTTCTTCTAATGCTTTAAGTTCTTTGGTTGAGAGACATTAAAAAAAATCATTCTCTCTTAAATCTACCATACTCCTGATTGGTTGGTGCTAACTGGCCAGTTTTCTAAGTGTGCAAATGAAAGTGTGACAAAGTATGTTGAAGGGTGCCAAAGTTTATTAACATTTGTAATTTTGTGGCTATCATTACTTTATGGAACTACCAAATTGCCTTTCTCAGTATGTGTAACTGGGAGATTCCATGTATCTTAGTTACTTTTTTATTACTGTGAACACCATGTTCAAGAAAACGTATAGAAGAAAGCATTTAGTGGGGGCTTCCAGCTTCAAAGGATGAGACCATGATCATCTTGGTGGGGAGCACAGCAGCAGGTAGGCAGGCATTAGTACTAGAGCAGGAGCTGAAGACTTACATCTGATCCACAAGCACAACACACACACACACACACACACACACACACACACACACACACACGAAACAGAGAAAGAGAGAGAGAGAGATTACTGGGAATGATATGGGCTTTTGAAACCTTAAAGCAAAGTCCCAGTGACACACTTCTTCCAATGAGGCCACACTTCCTAATCTTTCCCAAACAGACCCACCAACTGCAGATCAAGCATTCAAATGTAAGATCCTATGGGGCCCACCATACCACAATTCAATTTTCTTAAAATAGAATCTCAAAATCAAATTTCTGTAAGATATTATATGATTGTAAGTAGATCCTTTCAGATTTCTGTCTGTCTTTGCTGTCAGCTTAGATGGTTTAATACAGTTACGTATTTCTACCAAGATGTCAAGTTTCCTATGACTCCTCTGTGAGATAATATACCCATATACATATACTATAATGAAAAGATGGTGCTGAATATACTTGTCCTAGAATTAACACCTTGGTGTTTTTCCTGCCAGCATGGACTAGTAGTCATTGTTACTAGGGAGAAGGAATAACTTTCATATCAGATGTACATGAAGGCATATGCATGTGATCGATATAGCACTCATTTCACTTAAGAATAATAATTTTTGCTCAGGTGCAGGCCACACCAGACATAAAGACAGATCGGCAAATTTAGATAGAAACTCACTGCAGGCCATGCCAGCCACCAGGACTCAGGCTTCCCAATTTAGGTTGGACAAAAGATGACACCTGCTGCCAGAACTCCAGATAGGCAGCCCACCTGTGGACCTCATGCACTCTCTCAGTGTCCCCCCACACTATCCCCAATGCCCACTCCTTTCCTCATCACTGATCCCACCCCCTGCTGGACTAGAGACCATACTGGTCACCAAGAATCTAGGCCGCAGAGACTAAAAGATCAAAGAAGAAGCAGAAACCAAACCAAGGAACAAAATGACCATTCAACAAAGACAACTCAGAAATCAGCACCTAGACCTATAATCACCCAAGCCCAGACACCTAGATGCCAGTGTAAGAACACAATCAACAATATCCAAGGCAATATGTCACCACCAGAACCCAGCTATCCTGCTACAGCAAGCCCTGAATATTCCAACATAACCAAAGCACAAGAAAACTACCTTAAAACCAAATTTATGAAGATAACAAAGGTCCTTAAAGAGGAAATGAGTAAAACTCTGTAAGAAATTTAGGAAAACACAAACAACTGAAGGAAATGAATAAATCCCTTAAAGAAAGACAAGAAATCTAAGAAAAACAATTAAGCAAGTGAAAGAAATGACTAAAACTGCTCAAGACCTGAAAATGTAAATAGAAGTAATAAAGAAAACACAAACTGAGAGAATTCTGAAAATGGAAAATCTAGGTAAGCAAACAGGAACTACAGATGCAAACATCACCAACAGAATATAAGAGATGGAAGAGAGAATCTCAGGCATTGAAGAAATGATATAATATAATATAATATAATATAATATAATATAATATAATAATATAAGAGAAATAGATACATCAGTCAAAGAAAATGTTAAATCTAAATATTTCCTGACACAAAGCATCCAGGAAATCTGAGGTTATGAGAAGACCAAACCTAAGAATAATAGGAATAGAAGAAAGAGAAGATACCAATCTCAAAGGCCCAGAAAATAATCAAGACACTAAACATACAGAACAAAAAAAGAATATTAAAAGCTGAAAGAGCAAAAGGCCAAGCAACACATAAGGGCTGACCTGTTAAAATTACACTCAATTTCTCAGTTGAGATTCTAAAAGCCAGACAGGCATGGACAGATGTCTTGCAGGCTCTAAAAGACCACAGATGCCAGCCCAGACTAATATACCCAGCAAAACTTTCAGTTACTATAGATGAATAAAACAAGATATTCCATGATAAAGTCAAATTTAATCAAACACACACACACACACACACACACACACACACACACACACACAACCATCACCACCAATAACAACAAAATAAACAGGGATTAACAATCGTTGGTCATTAATATCTCTAAGTATCAATGGACTCAATTCTCCAATAAAAAGACACAAGTTAACAAAATGAATGAGAAAACAGGATGCATCCTTCTGCTGCATACAAGAAACACACCTCAATAGTAAAGATAGACATTACCTCAGAGTAAAGGGTTGGAAAAAGATTTTTTAAGCAAATACCCAAGAAGCAAGCTGGTGAAGCTATTCTAATATCAAACAGACTAGACTTCAAACCAAAATTAATCAAGAGAAATGGGGAAGGAAACTTCATACTCATCAAAGGATAAATCCACCAAGATGACTTCTCAATTCTTAATATCAATGGCCCCAAACACGAAGGCACTACACTTGTAAAAGAAATATTACTGAGCCTAAATCACATATGGAAACTCATATATTAATAATGAGAGACTTCAATACCCCACTCTTACCAATGGATAGGTCATCCAGACAAACACTGAACAGAGGAATAAAGGAGCTAGCAGACATTATGAATCAAATGGACCTAACAGATATATACAGGACATTTCACCTAAACACAAAAGAATATATATACCTTCTTCTCAGCACCCATGGAACTTTCTCCAAAAGTGACCACATACTCAGTCACAAAGCAAATCTCAACAGATACAAGAAAATAGAAATAATCCCCTGTATCTTATCAGACCACCATGGATTAAAGCTGGATTTCAACAACACAAACTAAAGAAAGCCTATAAACTCATGGAAACTGAATAACTCTCTACTGAATATAGACAGGGTTGAGGCAGAAATTAGGAATCAAATTAAAGACTCCTAGAATTCAATGAAAATGAAAGCACAACATACCCAAAATTACGGGACACAATGAAAGCAGTGCTAAGAGGAAAGTTCATAGCATTAAGTGCCCATATAAAGAGTTTGGAGAAATCTTACACTAGTAACTTAACAGCACACTGAAAGCTCTAGAGCAAAAAGAAGCAAACACATCCAAGAGGAGTAGACCACAGGAAATGATCAAACTGAGATAGATAAAATAGAAATCAATAAAATAGAAACAAAGAGAACAATACAAAGAATCAATGAAACAAAGAATTGGTGCTTTGAGAAAATCAATAAAATAGACAAACACTTATCCAAACTAAAAAAAATAGAGGGAAAGAATATCAAAATTAACAAAATAAGGAACAAAAATGGGGACATAACAATGGGCACTGATGAAATCCAAAGATTCATTAGGTCATACTTCAAAAAACTGTATTCCACAAAATTGGAAAATCTAAAAGAAATGGACAGTTTTCTGAATAGATACCACTTACCAAAGCTAAATTCAGATGAGATAAACAATTTAAATAGGACTATAACCCCGAAGGAAATATAAGCAGTCATTAAAGTCTCCCAACCAAAAAAAAGCCTAGGGCCTGATGGTTTTAGCACATAATTCTACCAGACTTTCAAAGAGCTAATACCAATCAATCATCTCAAATTATTCCACAAAATAGGAACAGAAAGAATGTTGCCAAATTCTTTTTATGAGGCCACAGTCACTCTGATACCCAAACCACACAAAGATGCAACAAAGAAAGAGAATTATAGACCATTTTCCCTCATAAACATTGATCCACAAAAAAACTCAATAAAATACTGGCAGACCAAATCCAAGAACACATAAAAAAGATCATCCACCCATGATCAAGTGGGCTTCATCCCAGAGACGCAGGAATGGTTCAACATATGAAAATCTGTCAATGTAATCCACATTATATGTAATCTGCATATATAAACAAACTGAAAGGAAAAAAAAACATAATCATCTCCTTAGATGCTTAAAAAGCCTTTAACAAAACCCAACACTCCTTCATGATAAAAGTCTTGGAGAGATTAGAGATACAAGGAACAAACCTAAACATAATAAAGGCAACTTACAGTATGCCAATAACCAGTATCAAATTAAATGGAGAGAAACTCAAAGCAATTCCACTAAAACCAGGAACAAGACAAAGCTGTCCACTCTCTCCATCTCTATTCAATATAGTGCTTGAAGTTTTAGCTAGAGCAATAAGAAAACTAAAGGAGATCAAGGGAATACAAATCAGAAACAAAGAAGTCAAAGGATTGCTATTTGTAGATGACCTGATAGTATACATAAGTAGCCAAAAAAAAAAAAAAAACCTACCAGGGAACTCCTATAGCTGATAAACACCGTTAGTGAACTGACTTAATAAAGATTAATTCAAAAAATTCAGTAGCCCTCCTATATACAAATGACAAATGGACTGGGAAAGAAATCAGGAAAATAACACCCTTCACAATAGCCATAAGAAATACAAAATAGCTTGGGGTAACTCCAATCAAGCAAGTGAAAGACCTATATGACAAGAACTTTAAGTCTTTGAAGAAAGAAATTGGAAAAGATAAAGAAGATGGAAAGATCTCCCATGCTTATAGACTGGTAGGATTAACATAATAAAAATGGTCATCTTTCCAAAAGCAATGTACATATTCAATGCAATCCCCATTAAAATTCCAACACAGTTTTTTATAGACCTTGTAAGAACACTACATAACTTCATATGGAATAGAAAAACAGGATAGCTAAAACAGTCCTGTACAATTAAAGAACTTCTGGAGGTATCACCATCCCTGATTCCAAGCTGTACTACAGAACTATAGTAGCAAAAGCAGCATGATATTGGCATAAAAACAGACAGGTGGAATAATGGAATCTAATCGAAGACCCAGACACAAATCCCAATAAGTATGGACCCCTGATTTTTAATAAAGAAGTCATAAATATACAATGGAAAAAATAAAGCATCTTCAACAAATGGTGCTGGACTAATTGGATGTCTGCATGTAGGAGAATGCAAATTGATCCATATCTATCACCCTGCACAAAACTCAAGTTCAAGTGGATCAAAGATCTCAACATAAAACCAGATAAACTGAACCTGTTAGAAGAGAAGATGGGTAATAGCCTTGAACACATTACCATAGATGACAATTTCCTAAACAAAACACTGATAGCTCAGACACCAAGATCAACAATCAGTAAATGGAACCTTACAAAACTAAAAAGCTTCTGTAAGGCAAAGGACACCATCAATAGGACAAAACGGAAGTGTTGTGGAATATCAGATGAAGATATGATACATTTGTTTATACTGTGGAATATTTGTTTAATGATGCAAACATGTGTTGCATTTTTTTCCAGAAAAAGAATGCAAGTTTATTTCTTTACTTGGTAGCTAAATATTATTCTTTTGTGTTTTTTTTTTTAAATTCATTTTATATACCAACAACACTTCCCCCTCCCTTCCCTTCTGCCTTCTTCCCCACTTTCCCCGAATCCCATCTCCTATCCACTCCTCAGAGTGGGCAAGGCCTCTCTTGGGTAGTCAACAAAGTCTGGCATACCAAGTTGAGGCAGGGCCTAGCCTATCCCCCCTGTATCAAGGCTAAGCAAGGTATCCCACCATAGGGAATGGGCTCGAAAAAGCCAGTTCATGCACCTGGTGTAAGTCCTGGTCCCACTGCCTGGGACCCCACAAACAGATCAAGCCACACAACTGTCACCCACATTCAGAGGGAACCCATACAGGTTCCCCAGCTATCAGTCCAGAGTCCATGAGCTCCCACCAAGCTTGGTCAGCTGTCTCTGTGGTTTTCCCCATCATGATCTTTACCCCCCCCCCTGGCTCATATAATCCCTCCTCCCTCTCTTCAACTGATCTCCATGAGCTCAGCCCAGTGCTTGGCTGTGGATCATTGCATCTGCTTCCGTCAGTTACTGGATGTAGATTCTATGATGGCAATTAAGGTAGTCACTACTCTGATTACAGGGGAAGGCCAGTTCAGGCACCCTCTCCACTGGTGCTGGAGTCTTAGCTGGGGTCATCCTTGTGAATTCCTAAGAAATTTTTCTAGCACCAGGTTTCTCCCTTACCCCATAATGGCTGCCTCTATTAAGATATCTCTTTCGCCGGGCGTTGGTGGCACATGCCTTTAATCCCAGCACTCGGGAGGCAGAGGCAGGCGGATCTCTGTGAGTTCGAGGCCAGCCTGGACTACCAAGTGAGCTCCAGGAAAGGCACAAAGCTACACAGAGAAACCGTCTCGAAAAACCCCAAAAAAAAAAAAAAAAAAAAAAAAAAAAGATATCTCTTTCATTGCTCTCCCTCTCTATCCCTCCTCCAACTCAGCCATCTCAATCCCTCATGTCCCCCTCACCCTCTTCCTTCTACCTCCCCTCCAAGTTTATCCAGGAGACCTTAACTATATCCCCTTCCTGGGGCCCTACATGTATGGCCCTCTTTAGGGTCCTCCTTTTCACCTAGCTTCTCTGGGGTTATGGATTGTAGCCTGGTTATCCTTTGCTTTGCTTCTAACATTCACTTATGAGTGAGTACATACTGTGTTTGTCTTTCTGGGTCTGGGTTACCTCACTCAGAATGATTTTTTTCTAGTTCCATCCATTTGCCTACAGATTTCATGATGTCATTGTTTTTTACCACTGAGTAATACTCTGTTGTGTAAGTGTATCACTTTTTTTGGGGGATGTTTTTCTGTATGCTATGAATATGTGTTGTTCTGATTGGTTGATAAATAAAGCTGTATTGCCTATAGCAAGGCAGCTTAGAGTCAGGCAGGAAATCCAGGCAGATAGACAGGAAGAGAAAGGAGAGTCAGGACAGATGCCAGCCTGCTGCCCAAGGAAGAACATGCCAGCAGACCAGTAAGCCATGGAACATATGGTAAAACATAGATTAATAGAAATGGGTTAATTTAAGATATAAGAGCTAGCTAGCAAGAAGCCTGAGCCATTAGGCCATACAGTTTATAAATAATATAAGCCTCTGTGTGTTTCCTTGGGACGGTGCGGCTATGGGACACTGGTGGGAGAGATGCATCTGGACTGCAGGCTGGTCAGGACCAGAGAATTTTTCCAACTACAGTCCTCCTTTTCACCTAGCTTCTCTGGGGTTGAGGATTGTATCACTGTCATCCTTTGCTTTGCTTCTAATATCCACTTATGAGTGAGTACATACCATGTTTGTCTTTCTGGGTCTGGGTTACCTCACTCAGAATGATTTTTTCTAGTTCCATTCGTTTGCCTACAAATTTCATGGTGTCATTTTTTTTTTTTTTTACCACTGAGTAGTACTCCATTGTAAATGTACCACATTTTCTTTATCCATTCTTCAGTTGAGGGGCATCTAGGTTGTTTCCAGGTTCTGACTATTACAAATAATGCTGCTATCAACATAGTTGAGCAAGTATCCTTGTGGTATGATTGAGCATACTTTAAGTATATGCCCAATAGTGGTTATTGCTGGTTCTTGAGATAGGTTGATTCCCAGTTTTCTGAGAAACTGCCATACTGTTTTCCAAAATGGCTGTACAAGTTTGCACTCCCACCAACAGTGGAGGAGTGTTCCCCTTATTCTACATCCTCTCCAACATAAGATGTCATCAGTGTTTTTGATCTTAACCATTTTGACAGGTGTAAGATGGTATCACAGTATCATTTTGATTTGGATTTCCCTGATGGCTAAGGATGTTGAGCAATTCCTTAAATGTCTTTTGGCCATTTGAGATTCTTCTGCTGAGAATTTTCTGTTTAGACCTGTACCACATTTTTTAATTGGGTTATTTAGTATTTTGAGGTCTGGTTTCTTGAGTTCTTTATGTATTTTAGAGATCAGCCCTCTGTCAGATGTGGGGTTGGTGAAAGTCTTTTCCCATTTCATAGGCTGCTGTTTTGTCTTATTGACCATGTCCTTTGCCTTATAGGAGCTTCTCAGTTTCAGGAGGTTCCATTTATTAATTGTTGCTCTCAGTGTCTGTGCTACTGGTGTTATATTTAGGAAAGAGTCTCCTGTGCCAATGCATTCAAGGCTACTTCCTACTTTCTCCTCTATCAGGTTCAGTGTAGCTGGATTTATGTTGAGGTCTTTAATCCATTTGGACTTCAGTTTTGTGCATGGTGATAGATATGGATCTATTTGCAATCTTCTACATGTTGACATCCAGTTATGCCAGCACCATTTGTTGAAGATGCTTTCTTTTTTCCATTGTACAGTTTTGGCTTCTTTGTCAAAAACCAGATGTTCATCGGTGTGTGGATTAATGTCAAGGTCTTCAATTCAATTCTATTGATCCATCTGTCTGCTTTTATGCCAATACCAAGTTTTTATTACTGTGGCTCCATAGGTGAGCTTGAAGTCAGGGATGGTGATGTCTCCAGAAGTTCTTTTATTGTATAGGATTATTTCTGCTATCCTGAGTTTTCTGTTTTTCCATATAAAGTTGAGTATTGTTCTTTCGAGATCTGTGAAGAATTGTGTTAGGATTTTGATGAGGATTGCATTGAATCTGTAGATTGCTTTTGGTAGAATTGCCATTTTTACTATGTTGATCTTACCTATCCAATAGCACGGGAAATCTTTCCATTTTCTAGTGTCTTCTTCAATTCCTTTCTTCAAAGACTTAAAGTTCTCGTCATATAGGTCCTTCACTAGTTTGGTTAGAGTTACACCCAAGATATTTTATGTCATTTTTGGTTATTATAAAGGGTGATGTTTCTCTGATTCTTTCTCAGCCCATTTATCATTTGTATATAATAAGAAGGCTACTATTTTTTTTAGTTAATCATATATCCTGCCATATTACTGAAGGAGTTTATCAGCTATAGGAGTTCCCTGCAGAGTTTTTTGGGTCACTTATGTATACTATCATATTGTCCAAAAATAGCAAAAGTTTGACTGCTTCCTTTCCAATTTATATCCCTTTGATCTCCTTTTGTTATCTTATTACTCTAGCTAGAACTTTGAGTACTATATTGATAAGGAGAGAGTGGACAGCCTTGTCTTGTTCCTGATTTTATTGGAATTGCTTTCAGTTTCTCTCCATTTAGTTTGATATTGGCTGTTGCCTTGCTGTATATTGCCTTTATTATGTTGAGGTATGTTCCTTGTATCCCTGATATTTCCAAAAACAACCTTTATTCTGTAGGAGTGTTGGATTTGTCAAAGGCTTTTTCAGCATCTAATGAGATGATCATGTGGTTTTTTATTTCAGTTTGTTTATATGGTGGATTACATTGACAGATTTTCATATGTTGATCCATCCCTGCATCTCTGGAATGAAGCCTACTTGATCATGGTGGCTGATTTTTGTTTTTGATGTGTTCTTAGATCTGGTTCGCCAGTATTTTATTGATTATTTTTACATCAATGTTCCTTGGGGGAGATTGGTCTACAATTCTCTTTCTTTGTTGCATCTTTGTGTGGTTTGGGTACAGGGTAACTATAGCCTCATAAAAAGAGTTTGGCAATGTTTCTTCTGTTTCTATTGTGTGGAACAATTTGAGGAGTATTGATATTAGATCTTTGATCTGGTAGAATTCTGTGCTGAAACTATCTGGCCCTGGGCTTTTTTTTTGGTTGGGAGACTTTTGATGACTGCTTCTATTTCCTTAATGATTATAGGCCTATTTAACTTGTTTGTCTGGTCTTGATTTAATTTTGGAATGTGGTACCTATTCAGAAAATTGTCCATTTCTTTAAGATTTTTCAATTTTGTGGAATACAGATTTTCAAAGCATGATCTAATGATTCTCTGGATTTCCTCAGTGTCTGTTGTTATATCCCCCTTTTCATTTCTGATTTTGTTAATTTGGATATTGTCTCTCTGCTTTTTTATTAGTTTGGATAAGGGTTTGTCTAGCTTGGTGATTTTCTCAAAGAGCCAACTTTTTGTTTCATTGATTATTTTTATTTTTCTCTTTGTTTCTATTTCATTGATTTCAGCCCTCAATTTGATTATTTCCTGTCATCTACTCAATCTAGGTGGGTTTGTCTCTTCTTGTTCTAGAGCTTTCAGTCACTAGTGTGAGATTTCTCCAACTTCTTTATGTGGGCACTTAGTGCTATGAACAATGTGGGAAGAAAGTTTAGAGGAGCAAGAAAAGGAGAAAGAGAGAGTACACCAGGGGCCAGCCACCAAGCCACACAACAAGACACAGATTAAAAGTAAAGAAAGGTATATAAAATAGAGAAAGATAAATGCCCAGAAAAAAAGGCAGATGGGATAACTTAATTTAAGAAAAGCTGACTTGAAACAAGTCATGCTAAGGTTAGACATTCGTAAATAAGAATAAGTCTCCGTGTGTTTATTTTGGAGCTTGGTGGTGGGCTCCCAAAGAGTGAAGAGTAAGAAAACAATCCAACTACATGGCAGCCTACAGAATGGGAAAAGTTTTTCACCAACTCCACATCTGACAGAGAGCTACAAAGTGAGTTCCAGGACAGCCAGAGCTACATAGAGAATTCTGTCTCAAAAAAGAAAAAAAAATGATAATAATAAAAAATACATAAATTAAAAAAAAAACAAGTGACAGCTCATGCTGATGAGGATGTGGAGCAAGGGGAACACTCCTCCATTGCTGATGGAAGTGCAAATGTGTGCAATCACTATTGGAAGTCAATATCGTGGTTTTGGGAATCTATCTACCTCAAGATCTAGTTATACCACTCCTGGGTATATACCCAAAGGACACTCCATCCTACCACAAGGATGCTCAGCTGTGTTCATAGAAGCTTCATTCATAATACCTAGAAAGTGGAAACAACCTAGATGCCCCTCAACTGAAGAATGAATAAAGAAAATGTGGTACATTTACACAACAGAGTATTCCTCAGCAGTTTAAAAAGAAATGACAATGTGAAATTTGCAGGCAAATGGATGGAACTAGAAAAAATTCATCTTGAATAACAAGACAAACATGATATTTAATCATTTATAAGTTAATAATAGCTGTAAAGTAAAGGGTAATCATACTACATTCAATCCACAGACCCAGAGATGCTAAGTAACAAGGAGAGCTTATATGGGGTACATACGGAACTCACTGGGAAGGGGAAATAGAATAGATTTCGAGGGTCAACTGGGGACAAGGCGGAATGGGAACAGGAGAGATCCGGTACAGGGTGGAGGAAGAAAGTACTAGGAGAGACAACTGGAATTGGGGGACATTTTGGAAGTGAAGTACAAATCTAATGCAATGGAAACTCCCTTAATGTGTGAGGGTGACTCTAGCAAAGACTCCAAGTAATAGAGAATATGAGCCTGAACCAGCCATTTTCTGTAACCAGGCAAGGCTACCAGTGGAGAGACTGGGACACCAAGCCAGCCATAAAACCTTCACCCTATAATTTGTCCTGCCTGAAAAATATGCCGAGCTAAAGGTGGTACAGAACTTGTGGGAGTGGTCAAGCAATGCCTGGTCCAGCTTGAGACCCATGCCACAAGAGGGAATCCACCCTGCCTGGAGGGCCAGAAATCAGAGGCTGGATAGCCCAGAGACCTAGAATAGAACCAAACATGACTGACCCCCCCAAAAAAAAAGTCAGTGAAATGATTCCTAATGATACTCTACTATACTTGTACACCACAGCCTAGCATAATCATCATCAGAGAGGTTTTATGCAGCAGTTGAAGGAAGCAGACACAAAGACTCACATTCAAACATTAGAAGGTGCTCATGGAATCCTGTGGAAGAGGAGGAAGGATATAGGAGTCAGGAGGGTCAAGGATACCACAGAATCAACTAATCAGGGCTCATAGGAGCTCACAAAGACTAAACCGAAAATCAGGAAGTCTGTCTGGGTCTGACTTAGGTCTTCTACATATGTTATACTTGTTTAGCTTGGTGTTCTTGTGGGCCTCCTAACAATGAGAGTGGGCGCAGCCTCTGACTCTTTTGCCTACTTTTGTAACCCTTTTTCTCCTATTAGGTTGCCTCATCCAGCCTTGATATGAGAGTATGTGCCTAGTCTTGCTGTAACTTGTTATACCGTGTTCAGTTGATATCCCTGGGGGGCCTGCTCATTTCTGAAGTGAAATGGAGGAGACGTGGATCTGGGGGAGATGGTAGGTGGAGAGTACTAGGAGGAGAGGAGGGAGGGGAAACTTTAGTCAGGATGTAATATATGAGATACGAATAAACAAAAAAGAAAGGAATCTTTAATAAATAAAAGAATAATATTTTATGACCCAAAACAACCTTCACATCTGTATCTTATTTAGTCCATGTAGTATCATTTAAACAACTCCATCTTATACAAAGCTGAGATATTTAATACTTCATTACCTTTTTTGAGAAATATTTAGATGTTAGCTGGTTATAAACTACAAGTAAACAGGAGAGGATATTTCAGTCATTTTATTTGAATAAATAAATCAGAAAATAAATTTACGTTTGTATAGCAATGTTGTAATGCTTAATTTCTCAATTATGCATGCTAACTATCATAACATAAAATGATGAATTTAGCAACCAATACTCTTTCTGGGACTTGGTTTGTGTTCAAGTAATATTTGGAGATTTTGTTATCTTTTTGCTTTACATTCACCACAAAATAAATCAAGACCCAGAGACAAACCACAAAAGAGAGAAAAAACACAAAGAAGATTTTCTTTACCTCTTGAATTCTAGCTAAGTCTTGGGAACTCAAGCATAAGGACAAGGATGGATTACAGAGAAGGGAATCCTAATGCAACAGTGCTCAGGGAATGGAGCATGGAGGGGAGCTGTTCTTTACAGGCACTTTGCAAGTTGTTAGTTCTTTTGAGATGTACAGAGCCTTCAGTCCGATTTTTTTTGTGAGTTTTTCATATGCGTAAAGTTTTGTAAAAGCAGATGTGTGTGTGTGTGCTTCAAAAATATGTGAAAAGAAAAATCATTCTTCCAATAAATGAATGACAAATTTTAGTGGGAATCAGCATCATGAAAAAAGATCAATTCATCTAGGGGGTCTTTGAGCTTCAATTATTTTTGCAGAACCATGACTCGATGATAACGAAACAATTGGATCAACATTCAAAGTGGAAGACTAAAAAAGAACAGATTTGGCAATCTTCCAGTAATATCTGGTAAAGGGCAGGCTGTAGAGGGATGTGGTCAGTACTTACTATGAGGAAAAGGTAACTTTGAGTCATGCAGTCCAATGAGTAAACACATATAATCATGGCCGTGAACATAATTAGTCTGTTAGGTCTCAACATACCTAGAACCTACATATGGGGATTGCAATCTTTAAAGGTAAGGGGCCAAATGCTCAATCATGTCTACAAGTACAAAACACTATATCTTAGTTATTTTTGTCTAAGACATAGGAAAACCTTTTAGGTCATTGTAGTAGCATAAGGAAGAAGAAGTCTAAGTGCATCGTCCTCAACAGGAAGGTTCTGCAATCTGGAGAAGTAGATGCCACAGAAGAGAATATCCAGAACCAGCTACTTAAATGGAATGTGGTATAAAAGATCATTTATTAGGGATCAACATATATAAAAGTATATATAAAACGATTATGGACCACTAAGTAGAGGAAATTAAAATATATGTTCCACAAAGCCTTGAAAAAATCCGGCTTCAGTTCCAAAACACATACAGCTGTCAAAGAATCATCTAGCAGGCAGAAATGACTGCGTTTTGATACTCTGTCTTTGTCAAGGAAGACGAGTTGTCCAGAAAGTGTGTGCTGACAGCTAGAGGCATTTCCTGGCCGCATGTCCTGAACCAGAGCGGCAAGTCTCATTTTGACAAAGCACTTGACCACTTTATCCTGAGGTCCGCCACAGCTAGAAATCATATCTCTAAGAGAATCCTTGTCCTCAAATAGCCAAGTCCTGTGAGTGGGAAGATAATTGAGTCTATCTTCTTTCAGCCTGGAAATAAAAAGAAAAATATTTCATATGGTATTTCTTTCCAAACTGATGACAAACGAATTGAACTAAATGAGCCTTATAAAGATGAAGCATTTGACAAATGAAATCATATACAGAAAAGATAGCTATAAATACCAAGGAGCATTTCTGTTTTTATCTGAGATGCAAAATCCTCAAAATGCAGTGGAAAGAAAATCATTAAAGGAGCAAAACATTATTCCAAGTATTTTACTAAATATTACCAATGTGAACTATCTATATTAACAGCAACAAATGCTTTCAATGTCACAGAATTTCATTCTTTGTAAGGGCATGGGGAAAGAAAAACAGATGACAGAAAGATTAATAGTAGCTTGCCCTTGTCATGACCAAGAGTTCATAAGCTAGGGCAGGAGAGAGACATGCTAACCGATTATGGCAATAAAATGCCTCATGCTCATCTGGAAATACTAGTGATGAGGAATCACCTCAGCCACCCCAGGGCAGAGGCAAGAACAGGAAAGACTTGAAAAGAAATGCTCTCCCCTCCCAGAATTCCCAGCATCTATCATCTGTTGACAGATAAGCACAGGGGGCTAATGTTTTGTTAAAAACAAAAAAATCATCTAAGAAATTCTAATGCTTCCAATGTAGATATGGGCAGTGTAAAAAAATAGTTCTACTCATCCTCACATGTAGAAGCCCACATCTGACCACCTGAAAACAGAATTAAATCATTCCAAGACTCACATCATGCACAACCAATTCAGAGTTAAATTGCAGCTTACCAAATAACACTAATAAGAAATCAGTAAACAGAGTGTGCACGCAAGTGAGTATGGGTATTCATACTCCTTCAAAAATACTTGAAAGAGAAAGGAGGAAGGGAAAGAAAGGGAGGGAGGAGAGAGAGAGTCCTATGAACAAGGTTGGGAGTTCTGCCCTCTTCTGAAGGGAAGCAACGGAAGAGTGTTGATCTGGAGGAGAGGGGAGGTGGGGGAGACTGGGAGGAGGGGAGGAAGGGGAGGCTGCAGTTTGGATGCATTATATGAGAGAAGAATAAATAAAATAAAAAGAAAGAAAAGAAAATATGAATAAGCCAATAATATATGAGCATGGTCAAGGCCAAAGAGAAAACAAACTACAAGAGAAACAGAAAAAAAAAAAGAGGGGGTATAATTAACATGTGTCAGAAGGATTTGAGAAAATATTACTTTCATAAATCAAAAATAGAATCCTAAGGAGAGGGTAAAATCATATTATAAAATCTGAGGAGAATGAAAGAATAACACCTAAAATCTAAAATGTCTGATATGGCAAGAGGAAAAGCAAAGCAATCTCCTAGAACATAGATCAAAAAGACAGAGTTTTAGATGAGAAAAACACATGCAGGATTAACCCAGGGAGTTCAGCATTTATCTTAAAGGAATTCCATAGCAAGAAAAGGGATACAATAACTTTTCATAGAATAAAGGATTATTTCCCAGCAGTAACAAAAGACAAGGCTTCAGAAGAAAATGGACTATATAAAAAAAAAACCCTCTGGCACGTCCTTATGAAATTTCAGGTAGTATTAAGAATGAAGAGTGTGTTTTTAAGAATGTCTTCAAAAGAATGGGAGTAAGACTGGTGTCCAACATCATTTCAAAAATACTATACACTAAAAACAGAGAAATCAGCTTTAAAATACAAAGGAAACTCAAAGTGTAATATTAGCTAAAGTATTGATCAAGAGTGAAGGCATTTTTTTGGTTGCAAAAGCAGCATGTAGGACGTGTGGACTTCATACCTGCCCAGAGGATGGTTTAAGGATCAACAGAAACAAAGCTGCATTGGACCGTGACCTGCAGCACACTCCTCTTTTCTATGGCAAAGGAGACAGAATTTAGAAAGAAGTGTCCACACAGCGAGGATGTAGCTTGTGTGGCTTTTTTTTCCAGAACTTTTATCCCCATGGGACTTGTAACCACTGGGGACACTGAAATCCCTGCCACAGCACTGTTCTTTTATACTGTGATCTCATTTTCATTTCCACAGAACTTCCACTCACCAGCCATGGACTTCTGCTCAAAAACATCTTTAAAATATCTAAGCTTTCATAGGTTTTGAAGCAAACTTTGTTTTATAATACATCTTTTCCATAAAGCTGGTTCACAAAAAATGTTCCTGCCTATAATTTTCCAGCCTCAGGAACCCTTTCTCCTCACTGCCATGGCCAATCAAAACAAAAGAAACCATGAAGTATCACAGCATTGGGCCAACAGGGAAAAGCTGTGGAGGTGAAGTCCTAGAGAGATCTTGGACACAGAGCCCAGCAGGCGCTGAGTCCACGTCTGAACGGAATGCAGAATCCAGGGGAAATTCCAGAGCCAAAGGAATTGCGTGTGTGGTGACAGCGTGCTCTTTCCCCCCTTCTCTTCTTTCGCTTCACTTGTTTCAGTTGTCATATCAAGTGTGAGCGTAGGTGAAATTAGAAGACTGTTTTTGTTTTGTTTTGTTTTGTTTTGTTTTGTTTTGTTTTGTTTCCATCCTACAAAAGAACAAGCACTTAGATTTTGGGTTAGTTTGGGGTTTTTGTTTTGTTTTGTTTTGTCTTTGTTTTGTTTTGTCTTGGTGTTTTACACATGCTGGCTTCTAACTGTGGCTAAGAATGACCTTGAACTCCTGATCCTCTTGCTTCTCATTCCTAAGGGCTAGGATTATAGAATTACACCACCACATCTGGCTAAGATTTGAGCTTTGAACTGTTATGGTTCCTGTTTCTTTGTTATGTGAAATTACTCATTTTGGCTTTTTGCAATGTTTCTGTCGTAGTCTTAATAATATTCCTATTGCACACAAAATGAGGTAACTTGGGAAGAATTTATTCAAATTAGGAACTAACTATAAAGGTTGGATTGGGAATAGAGAGCCCCAGAGAACAGCAAGAACACGGGGTTATTAAGAGAATGTCATAGTCACTTTTCTACTGCCGTGATGAGATACCATGAACATGGAAACTTATAGAACGAATAGTTTAATGGGAGCTGACAGTTCCAGAGGATGAGTCTATGACCATCATGGTGGGGAGCATGGGAGTAAGCAGGCAGTCATGGCACTGGAGAAATATCTGAGCGTTTACATTTTTATCTGTAAGTACCAGGCAGAGAAAAGCTAACTAGGAATGGTAAGAGGTTCTGAAATCTCAAAGCTTGTCCTATGTTACACACCACCTCAAAGCCACACCTCTTAATCCTTGCCAAACAGTTTCATCAACAGGGAACCAAGCTTTCAACTATGTGAGCCTACTACGGGGGCCATTTTCATTCAAACCACTACAGAGATGGAGGGTAGAACTGCTTATCAAAACAGGGGGATGAGACACCCATGCAGAACAGTCCACTATGAAAGGAACAGTCATCTATGCATAAGAGATGTGAAGAGTCCTAATAAAAGATTCAGGCAGACTAACCAAACCTCCCACTCCAACTTCCGTTTCCCAGTAGAATTTCTGCCAACCCAAAACCTAGCTGGAAGCCAGAGAACAGAAAGACTCAGGGACAGTATCAGCTTCCCAAGGAAAGAGCAGGATTAGGACCTGCTAGAGAAATGTTTAGCTCAACTGTTATCCTCTATTTCCTTTGCTTTTCAACACATTCCATGGCCTGTGCACTGCTTATATTAGAATGTTAACACATGGTGAGAAATGGTGGCCACCACACCTAATCCCAGCACTCAGAAGGCAAGAAGATCATTAGTTCCAGGCTAGTCTTTGACATAGCAGAGCTCAGAGTCAAAACAACAAACAGGGGTAGGGAGATGGCTCAGCAGTTAAAAAATCTCACCACAAAAACAAGAGGACTGGAGTTATGTAAGTGTTACAACCCACCAGCCCGAGAAGGTCTGGAAACAGGGCGTCCTGAAACAAGCTGGCTAGTTAGACTAGGCTACCTAGTCTACCTAGTAAGAATAGCACTCTCCATGAGCTCTGAGTTTGATTGTGAGACCTTGCTCTAATGAGTGTTGTGGAACAGACACACAGGAAGATTCCTGATATCATTCAACCTTAGGCTACCACATGCTTGCTCACACATATGCCTATACTCATGTGAATACACACACACACACACACACACACACACATACACACACACACACACACACACACACACACACACACACACACCAGAAACAAATACGTAACAAAAAATTAAAAAAGAATTTTAAAAAGTCATTTTGAGTTGGGTATATAGCCAATTGGTAACGTACTTAATTAGCTTGGGCAAGGCCCTAGGTTCAATGTTCATCCCTGAAATAAAATAAAATATTTCATAATTTATATGCAGAATTTTAAAAATTGGGTAGTACTATAATCCATTAATGGTCAATATGAAGGAAGGTTCAAGAGGTGTCTTTGGATCCCTAATAAACAGTTAGAACATAATTTTCATTGCTTGTTGGTGGATGTTTCCAATCAATAGAAACCAAAGTCTGAGAATTTGAATGCTCTAGTCAGAGGTAAGCTGACTCTGTGTTGTAAATATCCATCACTGCCTTGGGAACAGAAGGCAGACAAATGAAGAATTAAAAGGGAAGCATCTCTGCCTATTTCTCATCTTGTGACTGAATGCTTCTGAAAAAATTGAACTGTGTGAGAGATGTCCACTGAGTCTGCTCAGTCTATTGAAAAAAAAATAAATGAATGCTATCACTATTGGCTACCGAGCAAAGCATGTAAGCATGGATGTGGGCCCCTGGTTCTGGGTGTTGCCCCAGAAACAAATATCAATTGGAAGTGAATCTGATGCTCGCAAGGATTTTGCTCCAAATTGTTCTGAAAATGCTGATGTATTTGTACTGCTTTTTCTAGTTAATTAAAAAAAAGTTCAGCTTTGATTGATAGATTATGTAAAGTACATCACTTGTGACTATTAGCAGATTCAAAAATTAAACAAGATAGTTTTTAGTGACTTGGCGACTTCATATTGTACTTGAAACTCTGTGCATCAATAGGAGGAAATGCTGTGCGCCCAGGGATTCCTGCTGCCAATGTTCTGCTTCACTGTTCACTACCTGCCCTTTGCAATGAAGTCAACTAAGCATTAATTTTGTATATTTGCTTTGTGACATTTTCTGTTCTCAAAATCCTTGTGATAAATTGCACAGCACAGGGGGAACAACTACAGAACAAAACAAACACACCACATGTGAGCTGCTAACCAGGTTCCTGTCAAACAAGATTGGACGCTGTGTTCCCATGGTTTCCTTTGAGGAGCGGAAGAGAAAACGTATGTTCAGAAGCACCATGGCTTTAAATTGCTGAAAAATCTTCATATTAGTGCAGCTTGGAAAATATTTTAGCAGCAAAAAAAAGCCACGAGAAAACCAAGTTATACATTTTGCTTCTCTGCTAGCACAGAGGAAAAAACATTCTTTACAAGAACACAGAGCAGAAATAACAAGAGATCCATTTTCCTGTTCAGTAATAAATGCCATTAAGGAAAAGATATTTTAACAATGAAGTGCTTTATATTAAGCTGCTAAAGAAGAATTTTTGAACATCAAGTTTAGTGGGGAGAGAAAGAGACAAAGTGCACCAAAGGGAAAAGCCCAGAGGTCTGCATTTGAGAATGACCCTTCTAAAATTAATGGGTAAGATTAGTCATCTTCAGGAGCCTCCTAGCAAGAACGACGCTGCCTAGGACAATGCAGAAGATCCAGTCTGACATATGATCATGACGAGTCAGACTTGAAATACAGTTATAATTTAATCAGTGGGAGATTGATAACTGGAAGAAAAAGAAGGGGAGGTCAGAGTACAGGAGACTTCAGAAAACAGATACAAGGGTCTCTATCTAGCATTCTCCAAAGCAGTGACGACTTGTAACTAGAAACTGAAACTCAGGGGTTTAGAGAGGCTTCAAGGGGCCTGGAGAGACAGTTTGGCAGGGAAAGCGCTTGCTGCTTGCCTGCAAAAGCCAGCACAGTGAAAGGAATAGAGACAGGGAATCTGTGAGCACAGGAGACTGCCCCCAACTCTGACAGTAAGTTTGAGGGATTCTCAAAATGACCTTTGGTTTCTGTTTCAACAAGTTTTTAGAAGGACTCACAGACCTCATTGAAGGCTGACATCTCCATAGGTGTGGCTCAGTACAAACACAGAGTACAGATTAAAATCAGAAGAGTGAAGAAATGTGTAGTTGGAAGGTACCGAACACACCTCTCTGTCTTCTCCCTTTAGAGTTAGGACAGCGTTTCTTGAGAAACATTGATTTCCACATGGAGCATTGCTGTTAGTCAAGGAGGCACCTCTGAGCCTTAGAACTAGATAATTTATCAGAGCACCATCACACTGGGATATTTGACTCTCTACATGGCTAATATTCCAGCTCTGCATAAGTAGAGCTGTGTGACTACATGCCCTCATCCTGAATCGCATGTATACTGACTTGGCCCAAGGTCTTCACTATCAACACACTCTTACTATTCACAATAGCTATGTCTACCTCTTTAGAAAGCATCCAATGTA